>JAWDJX010000055.1:0-164186 GCA_033117895.1 Extremus antarcticus | reverse complement strand
TTAGGTGACGGGAACCCACTACAGGCCTAGTGTACCTTAAGTACGCTCTGACCATTGTCAGTCTTTTTGCGACCCCCTGTACAGGAGGATCGCAAAAAGACTGTATCCCTGCAAGAAAGTGCGGATAGACTAGGCCCAAGAGCCAAATTTTGCGAAACACTGCCCGATTGGGCCTAGTCTATCCGCACTTTCTTGCAGGGATACCAGTCTTTTTGCGACCCTCCTGTATATGGTTGCAAGCCGTGGTCACAGTGCAGGCGGCTCAATTCCCCCTCTTTGCATGCAGACTGCCATTCGAGAAGTTTTTCCATCCTCTCGAACAGCTCACGAATGGCTTTCCGCGGAGAGCTTCTTCGACTGCATCCAAGCACTTCGAGATTCACAGATCGCCGGCCGGCTAGGACCGTCAGCGCGACGCTTGCGCAGGTTCAGCTCTTCATGAACGTTAAAGAACGGATCAGACTCCATCGACCCCTCTTCAGCTGCTCGTCCAGAAGCGGCCTCGGTGGGCGAGCTCCGAGCTCAGGCTCTACTGGCGAACTCGAGCTCATTCCCGAATTGAGAAGTCGCACCGTTTTCTGTTGCTGTTTGCTGTGCTTTGTTCTGGCCACCCCACCTCATCCCAGTTGGACGGAGGCCTATCATTCACGCTGCCTTGGCATGAACGCTCATATCGCAGCAAGTGAACGCCTTCAGCGACTGGCCGTCCTTTCTTGCACCAAACACTCGCACTATGTGCGCTTGCCCTACTACACACTGGGATAAAATCCTCAGCTGCCTTATCTGGCGGTGACTCAGACAGGTAGGTCGATCGTCAAACTTCGTGACTCAAGGTGATTGTATGTATGTTGTTTCGTTTTAAGGAAAGGTCTCTCTCCATCTGCAAAAACCACCGCAGACATGTCAAACCCATGGCGCTCCGAGCGCCTCATCTACCGCTCCATCGAAGTCGAAGACGAACCCTTTATCTCATTGATCTCCAACGACGCTGAAGCCTTTATGAACGGAGCGCCAGTCATCCCAACCCCACAAGGCAAAAAGTCGGCAACGCAATCCCGAGAATGGTTCGCCACCCAACTGGTCTCAACAATCATCTGCCTGCCGCCACCGGTCTCTGACCCCTCGGCCATCGGTACGGACGATGCAGCTGCCAAGCCGATACCAATCGGCTGGATCGTTCTCATGGCAGATGATCCTCGCTTCGTGCACCACCGGAAAAGCGAGATCGGGATTAATATTGTGAAGCCGTATCAAGGGCAGGGGTATGGCTCGGAGGCGATCAAGTGGGCTTTGCGGTTTGGGTTCCGGCACTGTAATCTGCATAGGATCGAGATTGGAGGTTTTGGCTACAACACGGGCGCTCTCAGGCTGTATGAAAAGCTTGGGTTTAAGATGGAGGGTCGAAAGCGGGACTTCTTCTGGCACGATGGCGCGTACTGGGATCTGGTTGGTCTTAGTATGCTGGAAGAGGAGTGGCGGGAGCTGTATGGGAAGCAGTGATTGATGGATATCACTCTGTGCGTATCCCATGTACATATCGCTTGTACATATCGCTTGTCAGCCCTTTTGGTTTGTGATAGCCTACCTCATCCCTTCAGCAGCGTAGCAAGGATTCTTGGTCTGTCGAGTCCAGGATGGGGCAGCCGGCTCATGTCTGGTTTGATATCCCTTTGCTGATGTCGTGTGACAAACAAGCCAGCCACTGCTGAGACAGACGTTTCAGACGATAGTAACAACCGACCGTTCAGCAAGCTCGAAATGCTCCTCTTCATGATCGAGAAGCCAACACGTCGATATGTGCCGGCGCTCTCTGCCTCGAGCAACATCAACGCAGACACATACTCATTGAACTTATCGCGCATGATGTCGATAGAGAGAACTGTCGTGGCCTTCTCGACGTCTCGGAAGTCTTGCATTGAGTCCAGCGTGACATAGCAGGATGATGTATCGCCACTGACCATCTGTAGTCACCCATCCGGCTCAAGCATCTCCATACTCTCGATGCTCATTGTCGTCGTGAAACCTTCAAGAGTGAGATGACTGGCACTGATCTTCCCGTATGGATCTGCAGTCGCCAGGGTGCAGGAGACGTCGACAATGGTGGCGAAATCGTGTGCCTCGCCAGCGATCGAAGGCTTGATCTCCTGCATGTACCACATCACCGCTCCACTTCTCGAGGCCCAAGACCAGGAAGGAGCGACGTAGTTTTCATGCCTCACGCAGTCTTTTGTGTTCATCGCTTCCCATTGCAGGCTGATGAGAAGACCGTATTCCCAGGTGCCAGCATAGTACTCTCCGAGACCGAGGGACATGGTGCTCATGATACTGGAGACAGCTGGTAGAGTGTCGGAAGCATATGTCAGACCACGTGCCGTATAGTCTTCGCAGGTGTCGATGTAGAACTGCCAGAGCTCAGCTGGTCTGGCTACTTCTCCTTTTGGCATTCGTTCGGCGAACCTCATTTTCATCGTCTTCATTTCTTCCTTTCTTCAGCCGTGATTTTCCCGCATTCACATGTGATGCGTGAGCAGCATTCAAACACGCACCCCTCTCGTGTGCCTCCGAAGTGCAAGATCCGCCGAGCGAAGAGCCTTTCTTGCATGCACCAGCTGCGGCCGAACCAGCTCTCCCGGTCGTTCGGTTCGGAGAAGAAGGCTTGGTGCATGTCTTCGAAGCTCATCCTGCAATACATGGGTGGACCATCGGGCTCGTGGGGATCAAGTATTGGCAGGGGATCTTCTTTGATGAGTCCAAGATTGTGACCATGAGCTGCTATAACCAAAGCGGCTTGTTCGTAGATTGCTCACGGTCGAGGTGCATCCTCTTCCCAGTCTGCAGTGTCGTTCTGTATGATGCACAGAGCATCGATCCAAACGTATTCGAACCCTAAGAAGTGCGTCATGAAGACGGCATCTAGCAAACATTGAGAGAGAGCATGTCGAGTGGGATTTTGTCCTGGTGCAGTTTGAGGATCTCGTGAGTCGTGCGCAAAGGGCGCGATGTAGACCAGCTGTGGCTGAGAGCGACATACTCGCAGGGAGGGAGAGCGAAGGCGTCGATCAGTCGCAGCTGCAGTCCGTCTGGCACGAGCAAGATCAGTTCTTTGTGCACTTCCATGATACTTGCGGTACTGACCCTCGTCATCGGTAGGCTCCATTAGGTTGGTCTTCAGTAGTCGTTTCGGCAGGTGGCCATCCATCTGGTCTTCACAGGCGGGATGGTTGAGCCTGCAATTGTCCAACCAGTCTCCGAGGCGTTGTAAAGCGTTGTCCTCATACATTCGGAGATGCGGCATTGGAATCGGCAAGAAGCTTGTCCACTGGCTTGGTTGCTCTGAAAAGTGTTAGCTCCATGTTACCCGTTTTGACCCTCGATGCCGATACCTGCTTCTGCGAAGAACTCAAGCTTAGCTAGACTCCTGTTCATCGGGGAGGCAGACTCATGTCGTTGTGGCTTAGCCTTGACAAGTGGCGGCCACGGTGGTAACTGCAGTCGGACAGATAGCAAAGACCCGTCTTTGGGGAAGGCAAGCACAACAAGGACATTCGGCTCGCCAATGCTGGTTCTCCCTTCGATCTCATCTTTGAACTGCTCGAGCCAAGGTCGGTCCTCATAGAGCGTCAATATTTCTTCACCCGTGCTGAAGGTGTCCGCCCAGCTATGCTCTGCCCATTGTTCGATCCAGTCGTCTTTCGAGTTGTACGCGCCCTGGTAGATGATCGCACAAAATCTACAAACGTTCGCAGAAGATGCCAGTGCAGCCAAGTTCGTCCTCGCTAGGTATTGCATGTCATTCTCGCCTCGATATTCTCCTACATACCCGGACGGCGGGTGCACCATCGGCTGGCATACATGCGGTTGTGCATTGAAGCCATCTTTGTGTACGATCAGGTGGCCGTCGTCAGTGTGTGTTCGTTCGCTACGCTTGTATCAGACCGCTATAGCCTATTGGTCTCCGGTCTACGCACTCTTTGTGGTATCTGCAAGACCCTTTCATCCGAGTATACCCATCTTTGCCTGCCTTCCTTGGGATCAGACCATGCCGATAGACCTGATTGACAAGCCCTTGTGGTATCTCGACAAACATGCGCATCTCATCATATACTTCTTTAGCCAGCTCGAGCGCACGTTCTCGCTCCTCGCCTTCTAACTGTTGCCCATCGTCAGGCATTTCGGCTTCTGCAGGCTCTGTACCTTTTCCAGTATTCGCGAACATGATGAACGCTGAGAAACATACCCATCGCCGTGCGATGTGTGTAGGACGTGAAGACGCCTAAACGTGCGATCCCGGGTGTAGCTTCATGCACCACCTTGAAGCACCGCTGATTGGCGCGAAACCTTTGAGGCTGGCTCGGCATTGGGATGAAGAGTTGGTATAACTTGATCGGCGCGCCTGTTTCGATTCATGACTTTCTTCGAAGCCTCGAAGGCGATTTCTCTTTGCTCGATGGTAACCGAGAGTCAATCTGCCAATCACCAACCATAGTTGCTTGGGATGTTTCGGCTTCGAAGTTCGTGTTTCCGAAGAGCACGACGCCAATGAAAGAGTAGACTTTTCCTGAAGGCCTCAGAGCCCAGAAGCACCGCGAGACCGAGTGCAGCAGCGGCAATTTGTCTCCCAATGGCAATACTCCGTTGTAGTCCTGCAGGGCCGAATGCAAGTGAGCGAACGACTTGGCTATCTGAGCTTCAGAAGACTCGTCGACCTGCTCGGAAGTCATCTAGTCGATTAGCCTACCTAGCCTGATATCGCCCATGAGATTGGACGTGAATGTCCGTGAGGGTCACCTTGCTTGTCGACACAAATTGTGATGAGTGACTAGCTGCGGATTCTGGGACGAAACCGACTGGGTAATGTAATGTTAGGGAAGTCCGGTCTGGATGATGGTACGGCTTGCTGAGACTCTGCCATTACTGAGATATGTCATTGACTTTGACAACGAGTTCCAGAGTCAATTCATGATACGAAAGGTGAATGAGCGTGGTACGATGGTACACGAGTATGCGTCGGGGCCAAGTAGAGTGAGTCATTCTGGCGTACACTACCTTTTTTGATTTACAGTTTTGCTTCTTGATCGCACCCATCTCACCTTACGAACTGCATCAATCAGAGCTGCACCTATACCGTACAGTCAAGCAACCCACCTCAGGTCAGTGAAGATGACAACTCCCGAGTCCCTCCAACGTATGGTGACACTCCTGAGCTTCATCAAAACGTTGTCCACTGTATGCTAAAGCACACAGGATGGGACACTCTCCTTCGTGATCGGAGCTATGTCGCTGGCTTCACTCCTTCTCAGGCGGACGTCCAGCTCTACAAAGCTATGGGTAGTCCTCCTGCGGCCAGCGAGTTTCCGCACTTGAGTCGTTGGTTCCAACATGTCGCTTCCTTCGAAGGCGAATTTGCCTCTCTGAAGAACGAGGGCGACAAAGAGCTGAGCGCCTACCTGCCCTTAGACGACCAAGGTGGCTTCAAGACTGGAGATCGTGCCGCGGGATCTAAAGGAGTCGAAGCGAGTAATGTTGAGGAGGAGGTAGATTTGTTTGCCAGTGACGGGGAAGAAGAAGATCTCGAAGCCCTGAAGGTTCGCGAGGCGCGCCTAATGGAGTACGAAGCTCGAAAAGCGTCCAAAGTCAAGCCTGCGGCTAAGACGGCTGTCACACTCGATATCAAAACATGGGGTCAGTATGAACTGCCGTACCACCATCTGCCAAGTGTTTGCTGAGTCCGGTGAGCCATCTAGACGACGAGACGTCCATGAAGGACCTTGAGGCGAACGTCCGTAACATGGAGAAGGACGGCTTGGTATGGGGCCACAGCAAGCTTGTTGCTTTGGGCTTCGGGATCAAGAAGCTCCAGATCGATCTGGTTGTGGAAGATGCAAAGGTCTCCGTGCAGGACTTGCAGGATGAGATCGAAGAGGATGAGGATCATGTGCAGTCCACTGATGTTGTGAGTATCCGCTTGTACCCACCCGGTGATGTTCAGCGATCAATTTGGGAGTACTGATGGTGACGCAGTTTGCCATGCAGAAGTTGTAGCCCTCGCTGTTGGTAGGTTGGAGACACGGTCCAGCTATGAAGGTGGAAGGTCAGCTATGAAGATGCAACTTAGCCCCCTTGAAGATGGAGACATTGGATAGTTACCAGATGTTGATTTGCAGTCGATCAGCAATGGCTCTATTCAATAGCTCGAGCGCTCACTGGCGGATCATATGCTGCTCGGATACTGTGAAGTGAAGTCAATGGGGTCGTGGTTGCCCACACGTGTGTGCGTAGGCTAGCGCGTTTTGGCGCGTCACAACACTGCTGCCTTCACTGCCTTCACTGCCTTCGTCCCTTTTCACCTTCAGCTTTCCAGCTTGAACAAAGACATACCGTGACAAACTATCATTGCCGTCACCATGCCACGCCTCAAGGGCAAGCAGCGCACGAACCAGTCAAAGAAGACCACGAGCGACAGCAACAAAGAAATCTCAGGGGCTTCAGAGCCGGCCCCGCCACCAGTGCATCATGCTCCAGCTTACTCACTCGAAGAGATCCAGGGATACTTCTGGCCCGACGATAACGACGCCAGAAAGCCTGTGTCCAATCCAGCACAGCCAAAGGCTCTCCATGACTCCGCGGACCGCCCAGGTCAGCTTGCGTACGTCCTTTTGTACCAAGGAGCGAACCCCTCGTGGGAACCTACCCAAACAATCTACGCCACAACCAGCTGGGAGCTGTTGCCGGGCATACCTGACCGCAGGCAATACGATGGCGTCATGGAGGGACTGAGCACAGAAGCGATAGAAAAGTTCGCCACCGCAGCACGCAACGACTTCGTCCAGAACATCAGGACCGCATCTCCAAACCCATTCGTTCCCAGGAACCAACCCAAGCAACACAAAGGCGTAGCCGTGTTCACGCAGCGTTCCGACAAGAAGGATGGGTGCTTCTTCGTCTTCGATGGCAGGTACGAGATCCGCGGCGTGACGGTACTCAGCACAAAGGATGAGACATTGTACCGCACCGTCGAAGAAGAATGGGCCAGGGAGGGGAGGTTGGGCGCGAAGACTACGTTGGACGATGACACTGCCGGTGGGCCATGTCTCCCGTGGGCGGTGGTGAAGTTCAGGAGAGACGAGGCGGCACAGAAGAAGCATGGGAACCCGAAGGTCGAAAAGCAACCAGATTCAGAGTCCGACGGTACCGGCGAGACAGAGGACAGCGTCGAAACGGGGATTGCTGTATCGGGTCTCAGACATGGGCTCCTGTCTGGATCGTTGAACTCCAAAGTGATCTGCCTCATTTAGGCGCACGCGGATGGACCCCGGTTTTCAGGTGCGGTCGGTTGCGATCTTTGCTTGAGGCTTGCGTTGCACATTTGCTGGCAGTGACTGATGTACTGGTGTTTTGTCAAGGCGACGACAGCGTGGCTGAGGGTGTTCATGGCGCGCATGGAGCTCACGATGAATGCGAGCATGACAGTACGACTTAGCTATGATGATCCTCTCATGATTGAACGAGATGTCGCTTACAATCGAGCAATTACCACTTTCGCCACTTCCGCTTGGCCCAGCTCCTTGTGTCCTTGACAAGTTTGTCCTTGCTTTGCGTACCCGGGTAAAACGCCACACTGTGAGCAGTATACGTGCAGTCGGCGCGTGCAAATCGCGCGTGCCCGCCTTCTCGTACATGCTATATCTTCTCCCCCAGCACAACCCCATAGTAGAGCATCGCCAGCAGGCCGAAGACGTTCGACAACGAACTCAAACCGTGGAGCATTGCGAACGAGGAGTTGAGCCGTTGCATCGCTTCCGAGTGTGGCGCAGGGTCGTGGTACTTCTTGCCGTCTCTTGTCTCTAAGATCGGAGTCAGCCAAAAGCCTCCAGCATTTCCAGCGCCCAAAAGCGTCACCATACCCTGGTGCTTCCTCTCCCTCAAAACCTTCGTTGTAGCAGGTCCCAACCATACCAGATTCAACAACGACGTCCCAAACATCAAACCAATCGGCACCAGCGCTGTCCACATATTGCTATCATCTATCAATCCTCTCCATCCTGTGTGCTGCCGCATTGCTCCCACGCCAGCTGCACCCGCGAGCTTTTCTCCCGGCCATGTCAATGCTAGAAGCAGCGGAAGAGCAGTCTGCAAGCTGAAGAAGGGAGGGAAGATCTTCTGCTGGAGAGTCGAGAACTGTGCTTTCGGGAGCCAGATGTAGGCGAGGGGACCAGCCATGAAGGTCTGGAAGAAGGTTGAGCCAAGGAGGGTGCCATAGGTGAGGATGTGGTAGGCCCGAGGGTCGGTGAAGGAGGAGAGGGATGGCATGTTGGGCAATTGATTATTATGGAGAAGAATGAGATCTAAACATACGAGAAAGAAGAAGACTTGTCGCGAAGCAGTATAAAGTCGGACTCAAACCGATGACGAGTGGATCGAAGCCAATGGCATGAATGGTGTTTGCCTGCACTTCCATCTCTGCGAGACCGACATGCTGCTGTTGTATTGTTCAAACCCGGTTCGTCTGAGATGCAGGATGGGAGACGAAGACGAAGCTGAACAACGAGCTTGTATGGAGTGCTGTGCGACAGGTCTGCCCTTCGCCGCCGATGAAAGGACCTCTTAAAACCTCGCAAAGCACCGCAGGATGGACCGATGTACACATCCGCTAGCTCCTGTCAATTGCAGCGAATCACAGCTTTTCTGGTGCCTGCTCAGGTGACAGCGCGTCCTAGCGTGTTTGCCTGGCCTGACTTCACATCTATTGCACATTTGATAGTAACTTGAGCGACATCACACCCACTTAACACAACGGCAATCATGGCGGGCAAAGAAGCCACCGTCTACATCGTGGATTGCGGGTCCACCATGGGCGAGAGGAGCCACGGCCGCAAGGAAACGAACTTGGACTGGGCCTTGCAATATGTATGGGATCGAATCACCAGCACCGTCGCCACCGCGCGTAAGACGACTCTTGTCGGCGTTGTCGGACTACGAACGGACAGCACAGCGAGCGCAATGGATCACGATGAGAGTTACAGCAACATCAATGTTTTTCAACCAATAGACCAAATCCTGATGCCACAACTTCGTCGACTCCGGGATGAACTGGTTGTGAGCTCTACCCCAGCTGGCGACTGCATCAGCGCGCTCGCTATTGCTGTGGGGATGATTGTGCAGAAGTGTAAGAAGCTCCAGTATGCGCGCAAAATTGTGATCATCACCGATGCCCGAGGCTCTGTGGATGCGGAGGATCTGTCGAAGATTGTCGGCAAGATGAATGCGGATAACATGGAGCTTGTAGTTCTTGGTGTCGACTTTGACGACGCTGAGTATGGCTTCAAGGAGGAAGACAAGGACGAAACCAAGGCCGAGAACGAAGCGATTCTCCAGACTCTGTGCAACGACTGCAGCACTGCCACGTTCGGCACACTGGCACAAGCAATCGACGAGCTCGGCACCCCTCGACTGAAGAGTACCAAGCCCGTGGCTTCTTTCAAGGGCCTCTTGACTCTAGGAAACCCACAGGAGTACGAGAGTGCGCTTGCCATTGGTGTCGAGCGGTACCCAAGAGTCATGCAAGCGAAGCCTCCAACAGCATCAAAATTCGTGATGCGAGGAGATATGACAGCTACCCAGCCCACTCAGTCTACTGCTACAATGTCCGGAAGCGACGAAGCTCCCAATGACGGACTTGCAAGTGTGAAGCAAGCGAGAACCTACCAAGTTAAAGACGAGGAAGCCGCTGGTGGCAAGAAGGACGTTGACTTTGACGAGCTGTCCAAGGGTTACGAATATGGACGGACAGCTGTCCACATCAGCGAGAGTGATCGAAACGTCACGACATACGAGACTACATCTAGCCTCGACATCATTGGCTTTGTGGACAAGAGCAAATACGAGCGATACCTGGAAATGGACCGCTCAAACCTCATCGTCGGAAACAAGAATGACGACAAGAACACAATAGCGCTGTCCTCGCTTATTCACGCGTTGTACGAACTTGAGTCGTATGCGGTCGCTCGATTAGTCACGAAGGATAACAAGGAGCCGAGACTAATGCTACTGGCCCCGAACATTGAACCTGACTTTGAGTGTCTCTGGGACGTTGAACTGCCCTTTGCCGAAGATGTGCGATCATACAAGTTTCCGCCGCTCGACCGGGTGGTGACTGTCAGTGGTAAGACTTTGACAGTACACCGCAACCTACCCAGTGATGAACTGCAAGATTCGATCAGCACATACGTCGACAGCATGGATCTCTCCACCTTCGGCAAAGACGATGAAACCAACGAGGCCGAGTATGCCGCGATGGACGAAACATACTCTCCAATGCTCCATCGCATCAACCAAGTCACCAAGCATCGCGCCGTCTACCAGGATGCCGAACCTCCGCCTCCATACGAGATTCTAACTCGCTACGCTCATCCGCCAGCAGACCTCGTCAAGCAGTCGCAGAAGTCGCTCGACAAGGTCATCAAGGCCGCCGACGTGAAGAAAGTCCCACCCAAAGCCCGTGGGAAGCGATTCGGCCGCAAAGGTCGCGAGGAGAAACCACTTTCAGATCTTGACGTCGGCGCACTGTTGGCTTCAGACCCAAAGCGCAACACCAAGCGCATCGACCCGCGAAACGCTATTCCTGAGTTCAAGCAGATATTGAACATAGGCTCCGACGATGTCTCAGCTGTTCAAGATGCTGTGAAGCAGCTCAAGAACATTATGTTCGAATGGATCAAGCATTCTGTAGGCGACAGTGGGTATGGGAAGGCGGTAGAAGCGATACGAGTGATGAGGGAGGAAATGAACGACCTGGACCGACCTGGACCGTACAACGATGCGATGCAGGAATTGAAGCAGAAGTTGCTCAAGGAGGAATTGGGTGGTGAGAGGAGGGAGATGTGGTTCTTGGTGAGGAGAAATAAGCTGGGTCTGTTACAGCAGAGTGATAGTAGTGAGTCAGAGGTTACGGAAGAGCAGGCGAAGCTGTTCTTGAGTGCTAAGCTGTAGTGTCGAGCTGTTGCGTTGTGCTGCTGTACTTAGCGTGGCGTTTGACCGGTACCTGAGCTGGCGACGGCGAATCGCAAGTGCAGAACTGTACTGAGCGTTCATAGCCACAGATCCGATGATGCCGTCGAGAACAGTCAATCCACCTGACAATCGCGTTCACAACAAGGCTGGCCTCACGCCACGACCTAAGTACACTGGTCGCCCTCCAATCTTCCTGGACCAGTGCGAGGAGCCTCGAGCTTCCCAGCGATCGTCTCACAAAGACTGAATAGCCGTGGCAGAGGCATATCGCACCCTTCCCAGCCTAGCTCAACCATTAAACTTCTCAGCAGCCCGCAAACACTCATCCAGCATCCTCCACACCGCCTCGTCGTCCAGCCGTTTAGGTATCCTCACCCCACCCTCCCCAGGCAAAACAGGCGTAGCAATCGTCCTCCCGCACTGCGACTTCATCGCCACAGCTTGCGCGCCGTGCGCGCCGTCCGTCACAACATCCACTTCATACCTCTCCCCGCCCTCATCGCTAAACAGCGCAGGAGCGAACGCAGCAACCACAGCGAGCGGGTCATGGACTGGAGGACCATCGGTGATGCCGAAGATGTCTGCGTACGTTTTGGCGAAGAAGGTTAGGATTTCGATGAACAACTTTCGTACTTGTGACGGCTCTTTGCCATTGGAGTCGGCGCTGGAGTCGAAACCGTGCAACATTCCTTTCTGCACTTCTCCTGTCGCGAGGAAGCGATGCGTCAAGTCTAGTGTTACGAGTGTCGTTTTCGCCGCCAACGCCTTGTTGGATATTATCGACTTGGCGGACTCCGGATCAACGTAAACATTGAACTCAGCGTACGGAGTGATGTTTCCAAACCGTTCGCCTTCCCCCACTACCGTCCCCATCGGAGCGTCAGTGAAGCCGCTGCCGATTGCGCCGCCCATGGCCGAGACGCCTGCGACGTGCGAGACCAGATCAGGGTGGGTGGCAAACAGCAAACCGGCATTCGTGAGCGCACCGGTTGGCACGACCCACGCCGTTCCCTTGGGTGTGGCGATCAGAGCCTCATACATTGCCTCCAGCGCTGTCTTATTGGTCCGCACGGGTACAGTAGGAGTGGGTAAGCATGTCGTCCCGTCTAGTCCGCTCTCCCCGTGAATATCGGGTGCATGGGCAGCTTCGCGGCAGAACGGTTTCGCGGTGCCGGCGTAGACGGGGACATCTTCCTTCCCAATGGCTTTGAGGATGGCGCGAGTGTTGTAGGTCGTTTTGGTCAGGGAGGCGTTGCCGTAGACTGTGGAGATCCCGAGGAGCTGGATCTTGGGATGGTGAGCAGCGAGCAGGATGGCGAAGGCGTCGTCGTGGCCAGTGTCGACGTCTAGCCAGATGGGAGTTCGATCATCTTGGTCGGGCATGTTGAAGGAAGATACCGAGTAGTTGCTGATTATTTCTTCTGTGCGCCGAAGCTGATGAGAACAGAAGATGACAAGGAATGTAAGGAAGAGGAGACGAAAAGCTGCATCTACTTGTGCCGATATCGACAGTTTGTCTTCATCTCACTCATCGACATCATTAATATGGCGGTCTACAACATCTACAACTCCTTTGCCAATTGCCGACAGTCAAACAAACTTTCACCTTTGAACGGTTCGTTTCACCTTAGCCGAAAGACCTCCGCTAGCGTCTCATGGCCTGCAGCCAATGACCGTCACGACGACTTCTTGAACGGTTGGATGCATGAACGACGAGAGACCCTTTACGGCGACAACTGACCCACAACGATGCATTCAATCGTGTAGCTCATGCAAGCCCATGCAACATGAACTAGCCGTACCACGATACTCGCCAGTAAGGAAGCCCGTAATCTGCGCTGCGGACGATTCACTGGAACCTGCAGAGGTCGCGGCTGCATGATGCATATGCGACGTGGCCTAGTTGTACCACGACTTGGGCCAGTAGGGACAATCGCGCACAAATGACAGTTGCACACGTTCGATGCTGCATATGCTACGTGAGCTAGCCGTGTAACGACTTGGACCAACGACGGTCTGGTTGATTTGTGAACGTTTGCACAGCTTTTGCTGCTGCATGTGAACCTCAGCTAGCCGTACCACAAAGGCCTGCCAATGGCGACCAGCTCGAACGGCGTCGGCCAACGGCAATCGAACCCGCCGTCTACGCACCCTCCCCTTCACCCTCACTCTTCCCCTTCCCCCTCCTCTTCCGCTTCTTCCCCTTCTTCGCCTCCCCAACCCCAGCCTCGAGCACCGCTCCGCCCGCCGCCTCCCTCACTTCCGGCACCTCCGGCCCCTCAACATTCCCAAAAGTCTCCTTCCTCCACTCCCGCAACCGCTGCTTCTTCGAAAACTTCTTCCGATCCCTCCGCTTCTTCTCGTCCTCCCGCCAACTCGTCAGTTTCTTCAACCCGGCGTACGCATTCAGCTGGGCGTCGTCTGCGAATAAAATATCCCGCGCGGAGAGCCCGAAAGTCGTGGGAGAAGTTTGGCGGTAGCGGAATCCAGGGACACCGGCGCGGTCGCGAGCAGGGTGGGCGGATGAGGTGGCGGTGACGGGGAGGTTGGAGTCGACGAGGTTTTCGATCAAGCGGCGCTCGCGGCGGGCGATGCGTTTTGCTTCGGATTTTTCGGCGGCGCGATCTTTTTTCGTTTTGGACTTTTTGCGAGAGGGGTCGTTGAAGTCCTCGAGTTGCTCGTTGTCGCCGGCTAAGTCGACTGCGTATGGGAGGATGCTGACGCTGCCATCTTCGTTATCTTCGGCTTCCTCGGCTTCGTCATCGGTCAGCGTGATATCTGGCTTCTTGTTCGCGTCGTCTTCGAACTCTGGCACCAGATCGTTGATGTCAATGTCATCGTCCCACTTTGGCTTGCTCAGCTTCTTCCGCTGCTTCTTGCCTTCCCCTTCCTCTTCCTCCTCGCTCTCGGCGCCCATTCCAGCATCCTCCTGCGCGGCGTAGTATTTATCCCCAAACCGCCTCTCCATCTCCTGCTCCCACTTGTCGTCGTCAAAGTCACCCTCAATAACATCCTTCCATTCCTCAAAGTCTAGATTCTCGCCCTTGGCCAGCCCAGCAGCCTCCTTGATCTTCCTCACTTTCTCCTCAGCCTCCTCGATCTTCAGCTTCCTCAGCCTCGCCTTGTCCTCTTCGCGCTCCCGCTTCGCCTCCTCTTTCTTGTCCCGTTCTCTGTCTCGCGTGCGCTGGCGTGCGCTCTTGTTGTCGTCTCGCCGGACAGAGTATTTGCCGACATCACGAGCGAAGGACTGCAACTTTTCGTTCGCGGTCTTCGGGTCTTCGAAGCGCATGTTATACGCGGATTCAAACTGATCGGCTCGTGCATCATCATCGCTGTCATCGGAGTCGAATGCCTGCCACTGGGCTTTCTCGGTCGGTAGCCAAGCGCGCGCAGCCATGAAATTGGAGAGGTAGGTCTCTGGGTCTTTATCTGCTTCTGCGACGTCGGTATCCGTGATTTGGGGTTTCTTGCCAGTAGCTGGCAGATCTTCGTGCTTTGACTTCTTTTTCGCGACCAAGAAATCCTCCTCTTCCTCGTCAGCTTCATCCTCCACGCCATTCGCCTTCGCATGCATAGACCCAACAAGCTGCCTCTTCATATCATCCTGCTCCTGCTGATACGTCCTCGTCACCACCTCCACCTCCTCATCCTCACCCCCAGTCCGTCCAGCCAGCAAATTCTGCCTATGATAATCGTGCAAATACATCGGCTTCTCCTCCTTCACCTTCTCCCCAATCTCCGGCTCAAATTCCCGATAAAATTTGACCTCCTTATCATACACCTTGGGGTCCCTACTCCGAATAGCATTCAGCGTCGCCATGATTTCTTGATCGACATGCTCTGTAGCGAGCTCGGCATCGTCGTCCTCGGACTCGTCGGAGCTGGAGTCGTCTTCATCCTCCAAAGCAGTGCCATTCGGCCCGTACTTGTCCTCCAGTCGCTCCTTCTCCTCGCGCTTCTTGTTGTACTCGAAGCGGCGGGCGTAGTCTTGGTTGACGCTGAAGCCGTTGGTGGGCGCGGAGGTGTTGAGGCTTTGGGAGAAGATGGGTACAGTGGATGGCTCGTCTTCATCGTCGGGGAGAAGACGCGCTCGCTTCGCTGGTCGGCCCATCGTGGGTGTCGTTGTGTGGTGATGTTGGTGGGTAGAATCGCTGGAGAACTTTATAGGCGACCTCCAGAAAAATTTAAGCCTCGGCCAAGATTTCGTCCCAGCGGTTTATTTTGTGCCATCTCTGACTTTAAAATCTCCAATCCGTTGCCCGAACCATCGCAACAAGCATGGAGCCACCAAGGAAAAGACGGAGACTGTCCGATCCAGAAGACAGCGAAAGCGACATGTCTATCGTATTGTTCAAGGCGGCATCACCTGACCACGATGTACCGGCGCCGACCTTGAACGATACCATAACACCCATTTCTCGCATCAAGTCGAAGCATCAACGACTTCCACCACCAGAGATCACCGCCGCGCCGCCCTCCATCCTCGCCTCGACCCCGACCACCCCCACAACCTTCTCCGCCCTCGGAGTCGACCCCTGGCTCACCAACGCCCTCGGCCACCTCTCCATCACGAACCCGACCCGCATTCAGTCGTCGTGCATCCCCGAAATCCTCTTTGGCCGCGACTGCATAGGCGGCTCTCGCACCGGCTCCGGCAAGACCGTCGCCTTCGCCATTCCCATCCTCCAGAAATGGTCTCAAGACCCCAGCGCCGTCTTCGCAGTCATCCTCACGCCAACCCGCGAACTCGCCCTCCAGATCCATGAACAGATCGTCGCTCTCGGCAGTCGAAGAGGATTGAGATGTACTCTCATAGTCGGCGGAGCAGATGCTCGCCAACAGGCTATTGAGCTGGAGCGCCGGCCTCATATCGTTGTAGCCACACCAGGAAGGCTGGCAGACCACGTCATCAACTCGGGCGAAGAAACTGTCCGAGGGCTGCGTCGAGCCAAATTCGTGGTGCTCGACGAAGCAGATCGCCTCCTCGCCAGCAGTGAGAAAGGCAGCATGCTCCCGGATCTCGAGACGTGCCTCTCCATCCTCCCCTCCCCTACCGAACGGCAGACATGCCTCTT
Organism: Extremus antarcticus; assembly: GCA_033117895.1. Classification (NCBI taxonomy): domain Eukaryota; kingdom Fungi; phylum Ascomycota; class Dothideomycetes; order Mycosphaerellales; family Extremaceae; genus Extremus; species Extremus antarcticus. The sequence continues at coordinate 148,101 of JAWDJX010000055.1, read as the reverse complement.
CACCGCAACCGTGACCCCCGAAGTACGCGCCCTACAAAATCTGCCTCGCTCGAAAATGCAGCAACCCGTCTTCATCTCCGAAGTCGACACGGAAACCCTCGCCGTGCCCAAAACCCTCACACAGACCTACCAACTAGTCAACGTCGTCCACAAGGAGAAATACCTCCACATCCTGCTCCTCACCCCCGCGAACGTGGACAAGAACACCATTATCTTCTGCAACCGCACCTCCACCGCTACACTCCTCGAATACCTCCTCCGCCTCCTCGACCACCGCGTCACCTCCCTTCACTCGGCACTCTCCCACACAGATCGAACGAACAACCTCGCCCGCTTCCGCGCCGGCGCAGCCCGAATTCTCATCGCCACGGACGTCGCTTCGCGCGGTCTGGACATCCCCTCCGTAGGACTAGTGATCAACTACGACCTCCCCCGCGACCCGGACACCTATATCCACCGTGTCGGCCGAACCGCGCGAGCTGGGCGGCGGGGTACGAGTATCTGTCTTGTTGGGCAGAGGGATGTGGAGCTGGTTAAGGCTATTGAAGCACGAGTGGGTGGGGAGATGGGGATTTATGTGGAGGAGGGTGTTAGTGTGGAGGGGAGGGTTGTGAGGGAGGCGCTGGGGGTGGTGGGCGAGAAGAAGAGGGAGGCGGTGTTGAATATTGAGGAGGGGAGGGATGTTAGGGGGAAGAGGGTTAAGGGGTTGAAGAATAGGAGGGGCTTGAGGGATTGAGACGCAACGCATGATGAACATGAGGATATGTGTGAGATATGTGTTACGAAATGACAACGACAGACTCCAACAACTACGCCCTCTTCAACGATGCCTCAATCTCCCTCACTAACCCCGCGTGCCCTTTCTGCCTCGCCATCTGCCTGGCAGTTCCCTCCACACCATCCCAGCTCCCTTTCGGCCCCGTCTTCGCTCCCTTGCTGAGCAACAACCTCACGCACTCCAAATGTCCGCGATTCGCAGCCATATGCAAACACGTCGCCCCCTCTTCCGCCCGCGCATCTATCTCACTGGCCCCGTTGATCAACGCCTCCAACACCTCCGTATGCCCCTTATGAGCCGCCCAATGCGCCGCCGTCAGCCCCTGCATCTGCCTTACCCCGACATCCGCTTGTGCGCGCAGCAGCGCTTCCACGCATGGTAGCGAGCCGGAAGTAGCGGCGTAATGGAGTGCGGTATTTCCTTCGTCATCTACCGCATCCACTGGTGCGCCGCGGGAGAGCAGGAGTGAGGTCATGGCGCCCTGGCTCATCACAGCCGCTTGATGCAAGAGCGTCATCCCGCCTGCGGAGCGTACGGCTACTCGCGCCCCGTGCCGGAGGAGTAGACGTGCGGCGTCTATGTGGGCGGCGGAGACGGCGCACCAGAGGGGCGTGTAGGCGTCTCTGCCACTCAGGAAGTCGACGTCGCCTGAGTCCGGGTCGCAGTTGGTGAGTAGAGCGGACAGAGCTTCCACGTGCCCAGCCCAGGCGGCGAGGTGCAGGGGTGTGTCGCCCGCGGCGTCTAGGGCTGTGAGGACCGCGCCGGCGCGTAGGAGAGGGGCGATGAGGGTGGAGTGGTTTAGCAGGGCGGCTTGGTGGAGGGGGGTGCGGGCGTGGGGGCCGACGGTGGTGTTAGGATCGGCGTGTGGGAGTGAAAGGAGGTGGAGGAGGGTGGGGAGGGAGTTTGAGGTTACTGCTTCGAAGAAGGCGGAGGATTGGGGTGGGGTGGTGGAGGAGTTGGTGGAGGAGGGAGAGGACTCTGGAGGGGTTGGGAGGGAGGTTTTGTGGGCAGTCTTCTCGACTTGGAGCATGATGTTTGAACTTGCGGCTGGTGGGGAGTACTCCGGTGGCGGCTCGATCCAGGCTTTGGCGTCCATGGCTGGTGTCAAGCCAGTCGGCATTGGTGTCTGCGGAGGCAGTAGCCTCGATCCGCTTGATGGGTAGTCCTTTGTTGGAGACTGCAAATCTGCGTCACATGGCGGTGTGGGTGGCAAGTTGAGCTTGATGTCCGTCGTTTCCAGCAAGAATGCCATCGTTGGCCGTTGATCTCGCAGTTGTTGCACAACGGCAGTCAACATGCTCTCGGTCTTCATCCCCGAGCTATCAATCGTGCTCTGGGCGAGCAGGAGCGTCTCGCGCAGACCGAGCAGCATAGTTTCTAAGCAGGCGGGTGTGGCATCGTTGCCACCGAAATCCAGGTTTGACTGTTGTTGCTGCAGCCGGCATAGATTCGTCGTCAAAGTTGCCAGCTCGCTCAGCAGCGTCGCCACCGTAAGCCGGTCGGCCTCGATTCCATCCTGTTTCGAGCGTACGCTTTTCGCGACATAGGCACTGAGCTCGATCAAGTTCGATAGCTGTCGTGACGTGGACTCGACTGGGTGTTCATCGTCCAGATGTCGAAATGGGCTCTCCGAGACATATATGCTGTCGACGCCTCGTCTGCGGATGGGCTTCGGTCTTGGTGCTTCTTGCTTTGGTGCTGTTGGTTGTTGATTCCTCCAGACAGCGGAGAGAGCTAGAATAGAGAAGGCGACGCAAGCGATGCTGAAGTATGTCGTTGGATTAAGGAATGTGTGGTGCTGCGCCGCGTCCATGTTGACGGGTCCGACCAGCGGAGGCGAGCTATATGTGTTGGATGGACTTGATCAGCGAGTACCCGTTTCACTTGTCGTTATTCGACTTGTGTGTTTGGCGGGTCTGAGTTCATGGTACAACCGGCATACTCGTCGACAATCACATGCAAGATGCTAGAGTGTTTGTTGATGGCAACCCTAACCCTTGTAGTCAAGGCATTGCTTCCTCGCTTCCTCGGGATCCTCCCGAAATGCTTGGCTTTGCTTGACCGCGGCATGACGATGCTCGATCTCGCAGCGAAACCTTACGGGCGTTGTGAGATCTTACGACGATTAGAATAACTGTGCGTAGAATACCGCAGCTGTTGTGGGCTATGGTGAGCTAGGTACATATACCTCGTCAAGGCACACTACGACCGCATTGAATGTTGCAACCCGCTCGAGGCTTAGAAGCAGACATCCGGTTTTCCCTGCATTTGGTTCCCTGCTTCCTCTCCGTGGATCAATCGGGGCAATTGTCACATGCCAAACGCAATCCATACGTAGTTCTTCACTCTGGCTATCGAGAACACATTGTTGGTAGCAATTGACGTCTACGTTTCTGCCATTGTTGCACAATATCGAGATCTACAATCCATTGGCGTCGGAGATACTCTGCTACGACCATTGACACGGCCATACCCACCCTCAACATGGCCGACCTCCACGACGCTCTCAAGAACCTCTCCCCCACCACCTGGTCATCCACCCCTCACGACAATAAAGCAGAACTCTCTCCCTACCTCACCAACATATTCTCCGCCGCCGAACTCCTCGTCAACTCCGTCCCTCCACCACCCAATGGCAACTCTTTCGCAACCGCCCAACCCCAATTCACTACGCCCAACTCTGCCAAATCGGCCAAAGACATCCACTCCTCTGCCGCACGACCCGCAGCACCGGATGCTGCACACGCTGCGCTTCAGAAACAATGGGGGAAGCCGATGAAGTACTCGGCCAAGGAGAATCCGCTCAATGTGGCGTTGTACAAGATGGCTGGGCATGACAGACATGGAGCATGGTTCGCACGGCACCAGATCATGGAGGGGATAAGCTTTGGGAAGTTTGAGAAGGCGTTGAAGCGGGAGTTTCCGGAAACATTGCTTGAGCAGGGAGCACCTGGAGCCGGCGCGAAGAGAGGGCTAAGTGCGGATCGAAGGGTAGAGAGGATAGATGTGGATGGTGTGGGAAGGGTGGAGGTCTACCAGCTGAGCGCACAGATGCCTTCGCCAGTCAGTCCGCGGGACTTCTTGACTTTGCTGTTGACGACGGAGAAGGGGTTGACGGAGAAGAGTGGAGCGGAGCTGGGAAGTGGAAGCAAGCATGTGCCGCGCAGCTATATGGTTGTCTCGAGGCCGTTGCAGCATGACGAGGCTCAAACGAGGCCGAGTTTTGTGCGAGGGCAGTACGAGTCTGTTGAACTGGTGCGGGAGATTCCGTTGCACATGTCGAAGTCGACGGCGGATTTGACGAAGGATGGCGAGGAGACCATTGATCCGGAGTTGAATCCTGTGGAGTGGATTATGATTACAAGGAGTGATCCCGCGGGTGGGATACCACGGTTTTTGATCGATCGAGGCACGCCTGGTGCGATGCTCACGGATGTGACGAAGTTTTTGGATTGGGCGTGTGCTTATGAGACTGTGCCGGGCCAGGACGATGATCTGGAGCTACAGCTTACGAATTCGAAGATGGTGACGGATGAGATACGAGCGCAGGAGACGGGTATTCCAACAAGGGAGAGGGAGGCTAATGAGGCAAGCATGAACACGGTGAAGCCGAAACCAGAAGAAGCTGCACCGCAGACATTTCAGGAGCCGACGCGGGATACCTCGAACGGAGACCCAGTCGTTCAATCGCAAGATGGACAACAAGAAACCGAAGGCGGCATGCTCTCCACCGTCGGCCAAACAGTAGTCTCGGGCGTGAACAACTACGCCCTAGCCCCCGTAGCCGGCTTCGTGAACCGCCAACTAGGTACCGACTCTCCAGCCCCGGACGACTCTTCAGACACGTCAGACACCTCCTCCATCGACTCCTTCCTCTCCGCTGAAGAAATGCGACGACTCTCGACCGCCCCGGAAGCTCAGCCTCGCGAATCAACCGAGAATCTCTCCGTGAAGAGTGCTTCTTCAACCTCGCTCTCGAAGTCGGAGAAGAAGAATATGAACTCCCACGAGAAAGAGGTATATCGCATAAATCAACAGCGAGAAAAGCTCGACCAGAAACTTGCGAAGAAGCGCGAAGCGGAAGAAGGGAAACTGAAGTCCTCGCAACAGAAAGAAGAGTCCGACTCAAGCAAAGCTCGCGAGCGGATGGAACGCGAGATCCGCAAGACCGAGGAGCGACACCGGAAGGAGATTGAGAAGCTCGAGGCGAAGAAAGCACGACATACGAAGAAAGCGGAAGAGCGGAGACGGAAGAGGGATGAAGGGGAGAAGTTGTCGCAGGTTGCGCGCGAACGGGACGAGGCGCGGGGGCAGGCGGAGTGGTTGCGGAAGGAGAATGATTTGCTCCGGGACCAGGTCGAGGGTTTGCAGAGGGAGAACACGGCGTTAGCGGGCAGGGTGGGTAAGCTGGGTGGCGAGGGCGCGTTGAAGGAGGTGATGGACGAGGTTAAGGGTGGGAGGAGTCGGAGCCGGACGGGGGCGAGTGTGAGGAGTGAGCGGAGTGGTGGGGGTGGGGAGAAGTAGGGGAATGTAGGGGAAGGTCATGGCCAGGCGAGAGTGTAAATATGGGCGCCTATGCGAGGACATGAGCCTGCCTGCCTGTTCATGAACAGTCGATGGGTGCGGCCCAGTGACCTGAACGCTATTTTTGTTCTCTGATGAGTGAAGACACAGATGGATACTCAGAGCGGTAGGTTGTCTCTTCCACGATGTGGGGGGTCTGTCTGTACATCAAGTGAAGTGATCTTAGGTATTTCAAAGGATGAGGTTTTAAGACACGTAGCAGGCGCTAGCGGGTGTACGACCGTCACTCCGTCACTGGCTTTCCCTCCAACCACAACTTGGCTGTCCAACACCCAATCTCAGGTTTCCGTACACACCATCAGAAACACCCACTTCCTGCCGACGACGTGTAAGCACGTTCTGGATTCTGTGTATACTGGATCGATTAGAGCGGCGGCCGCGCTGCAATGGCCACCTACGCGGCTGAATATATTCGGAGACTTCCATCATCAATTCATCATTCGACCCCAACAGGCTTGGGAAGGTTAGAGGTGAGTACGTTGATGAGGAGACGCATGGAGACCAGGCAACATCTCGACAAGATTACGAAGCCTTCCGGTCGAGCCATCGGAATCCTGTATGCTGGGCCAAATTGTCGAGGCTCAGCCGTGCGGAGCCGAATAAGGACGAAACAAAAACGCTAATCGGCATGCTCATATCAAACCACCCGGATCGAAGGTCTTAGTATACCACCTTTTCCATCGTTGATTCATAATAGCCTGATGTTGCTTGGAAATCATCAGTCGTAAACTCCAGCTTCACAATGAGTGTGCTTCACCCTCTATATAGACCGACGATACTGCCTTGATTTGAGTAAGACTCAAACAAGCTCCGGGTTTATTGGAAGTCTTATTCTGTACAGTTCAGACAGGGAGGCCCGAAAACAAGCAAGAATCAAGATGGCATGCCCAACGACAAGTCTGGCTTTCGCGCACCAAGCCGATACATCACCACGCACGACGAGGAAGGAGTCTCCAAATTTTTACCAGAGCAAATCGCTTCCGCGGATCCCATGTGGCTTGAGTTCTCGCCCGAGGCGTTCTCCTCCCTGCTGTGGGTCACGACTACATCGCCTGCTGTAACGACCGACGACGCCGACTTGAAGGCATACACGTCCGGTACGATCAAAGCCTCTGATATCGTCACGAAGAATGGGACCAATATGCGCCTTTTCGACTTCGCGCCCGGCTTCAAGAGTGACATGCACCGTACGGATAGCATTGACTACAGTATCGTCATCCACGGCACCATTGAGAACCAAGTGGGCGACGGCGATGTTCGTGTCGGCAAGCCTGGGGATGTCTTCATTCAACGAGGCACGAAGCATCTGCGGCGGAACCCGAGTGAGACGGAGTGGACCCGCATGTGCTTCTTTGTGGTGGCAGCGGATCCGTTGGTCGTTGGAGGGAAGGCAGTCGAGGCGATCACGTCTGTTGACTCGGGCTTGGGGGAAAAGTGACGTCTTGCGAAGGAATGCATCACTGACTGCTCTGGTCTGTGGTGAGCGAGGAGTCGGTGGAGGCTGAGTTTGAGACGGCATTGTCAATCTCGACACGAAGATACATTATCAGAGAAACTCGGCAGATAGCAGCGGTGAAGGCGTGCAATCGATTATATACTAATGACATACACACTACTGAGTGACTTCATGAATATTCAAGAGCCACGAACAGGTGGGAACCAATGCAGTTGTTAACACACGCATCACGAATTTCAAGCCCTAAACAAGGTAGCCTTCTTTTGAACAAGTACGATGAGATAGGCCCATTCCCACATGCGCTGTCTCGGCTGTTCATGCTCGCCAACTACAGCTCTATACCGTCGATCGATCGCTCGCACATACAGCACAATCATTGCCAACGATATCGCCAACAGTCTCCTAGCCCTCTGCGTGCCATCGCCATCACGTGATACTCGCCTTTACCTTGCGAGGATCTACGGCTTTGATACCTTCGATCGCTAAGAACAGCTAAGTTGAGATCATACCAGACCTCGTACCTGCATAATCAGGGCTGCACAACTGAAACCCTTTTACCGTGTCTGGAGAGAACCACAACTTAGCACCTGTCGAGTTGTCGGTCAAAGAGGTAGACTCTCTATCGACACCGGCTACTGTGATACTATTCAAGCGGCGTGGTTTCCGTGCCTTTTGATACATATATGCGCTCCTGTAGAGGCGTCAATGTTGACAACCAACGTGATGGCTCAACATGCTTGGCGACTCTATTGACACCCTGCAACATTAGCCGTGAATGTCTATATAATGGTCATCTCCCTTGCTCTCGTTTGGACACTCCGGAGTGATCGGCCGTCCACTTTCGATCTGTCCTGCCTCTACCACGGCCAGAGTGCGGCTGAGGCGCTGCGATTGCCGACGACTTCGCGGGTGATCTTGAAGTTGTTCGTGATGGGGTCTCTGAACTCTTCTGGGACTTCGTAGGGGGCAGTGACGACCAGGAATTCTTCTTCGCTGGCAATCAACGCAGGGATCGGCTCCACGTTGGAAGATCACGCTTACGCTGGGTACGGTCCTTGGTGAGGCGGCTGAGGTCTCGACATTGCCTTCGGCATCATATGAGACTCCACGCTCCTGGGTGTGGCTGTTGACGTATCTAACGCTGGTACGGAGGTCATATGCTTCGGCGGGCGTCGAGTGGATGAAGGAAGAGAGTCGAAGGGTATGAAGTGACGCACAAGTCGTCACCTCTCCATCCGCTGGCTCCCTGTCCTGCCGTCATGGGATAGCAAGCACGAGCAAGGTCAGCGTGCCCACGTCTATCGATTAAACGAGAATGAAAGTCTTTCGAAGGCCAGGTGAAGAGGATGGTCAAGGCAATCGGCATTGGTCCGGATCCGAACTTGGGATAAGCTGACAGCGATCGCCGTGAGCAACAGCCTTACTTTCACACATCAGGGTCGGAAGGCGTTTGGGTGGCTCGCGAAGATAAATGGCCGGTCGTGCTTTGGTTTGCTATAAAGGTTGGTCAATCTTGCTTCTGTTTACATGCATTGGGCGCAGCCAAAATGCTCTTTCATGTACTCGTCGTCTCTATTCAGTTATCGTTCAGCACACATGTCTCGTTCGATCCAGCCCATAGCGTACAGCGTCAGCTCGAATCATATCGCAGCACAATCTCTTCGTGGTGATGCGCCGCTCAATTGCGCAAGTCGCTTAACCCAGCCTTCAGATTCTCCACTTGCTCCTGAAGCTGCTTCCTCTTCTCTACCACATCTGGCTGCTCGCCGGCAAGGCGGGACAGCTGCTCGTCCGTGTAACCTGCAACACGGTCGGGCGAGAAGATGTCTGGCAGGGGACGGAGGAGATGCCGCTCGATCACCTGCCTGCAGACGTTGTCGATGAAGGTCTTGAGGGCCACCTAAATTACATTGTGTCAGAGGAGATCGAAAGGGTAGCAATGCTAGATCACTTACCTTGTAGTACGCATTCAGCCCAGCCAAAGCTTCCGTACATGCCTGCTCGTCCATGTCGACAGTGACAGACTTCGAGAGAAGAGCAATAAGCGCATCCGCAGACATGTTGAATGGACTGTTGCCATTGAAAACGCTGGCGTTTGTCGTAGTACTATTGCTGCCGAAGACCGGTGGCGGCTGATCCTGGGCGCTGCTAGCCTTCCCAACAGCCTTCTCGATCGTCTTCTTCAAAGCGTCCAGTCTCGACTTCTGCACGTTGTCCGTGTAGTAGTGGTTGTACGTGACAGGTTGCTGTGCTTCGTCAATGCACAGCTTCCTCAGCTCCTCTTCCGCAAGCTTGCCGCATTTGTCGATCTCGGCGGCGATGCCTTCGAAGATGCCGGCCTCTACATGCTCCTCGATGTTGAGATGCGCAATCGCCCTGTCGACGAATACGGTGATGTTGCGGGTGGTGTTCTTCAAGTGTGCTTCTGAAATAGATGACCACTTCTTAGACTGACGGTGGAAGAGTTCGGTGAGGAGGACTTGGTTGTAATTGCCGGGCAGCTCGCGTCCGCGACTGTGCTTGTATGTCTGGAGTATGTTGTTAGTATGTGGTCCGCCTTGATATGTAGAGAAATAGCCTTACTGATTTCACCCAGGCCCTCAACTCCTTCTCCGTGACATACGTTTGAGCCTCCTTCAATGCATCTTCGAATGGCAACTCATCATCGTCGGCCTCCATACCTTCCATCATCCTGCCATACCAGTCGCCTGTCTCGGTACTGGCCCCTGTGGACTTGGCTATGTTGACGAAAGCAGTGGCGAGCTTGTAAGTCTCCCCGTAGAGGTGCATGCATTCGCGGAAAGTTGTGTTTCCCTCATGGATCAATGCGCGGAGTCTGGAAGCACCAGTCTCAGTCTCTTCGGACGCGAAGAAGGTCGAGTTGGCGGTGTGATAATCCCCGTTGAGAGCAGACTCCGCCAGACTGTGGTACTGCATAGCCAGGCGTGCGAGATATACGCGTAGATGTCCGACTGTAGGACGCTCCTCTGGCAGCTGGACGAGTTCTTGCTCCGTTTCTTTGATGAGTGCTTTGATCTCTTCGCGCACCTTCGGCAGCTCCCGCTCGATATGCTGGTCAAGCAACTTCTGGCAGAAGTCTCTGAGCTTGCCAACACCTACACGACCACTGTCGAGCTTTTGCTCTCTCCATGGCGAAGACTGGAAGAATCGTAGCTCATTGGCGGAACGCTGGGCGAGCGTAATGCCGTTAGCCAGCTCCACAGGCGTTGGATTCTTAAGCAAGAAGAAGCCTAACTTCAGCTTGGTAGTATCCTGGTTCTTGGCTAGAGCTGCGATCCTGACCTCGGCGCTCACGTTGATAAGATCTGGCTTCGTGATGATGCCGATGGTTCTTACTCCCGCCTGGTCGTACTGCTTCGATTTCCGGATGATGCTCTGGTTCGCAATGTCGTTATTGGCCTGCACGACAGCCAGGATGGTCGTGCGTGGCTTCTCAACGTATGAATTGACCATTCGATGCACGGTTTGAACATCTTCCTCAGTCTGCTCCTCGCTGGCAGTCGAGATAAGCCCGGGAAGATCCACGATGCTCAAGTGAAGGCCTGTGGGACCGCTGTACTTGATGCGCAGCACATCCTCGGAGAAAGATGGACCAAACGCATTATTGCCATAGCCGCGAAGACCCATGAGCGCTCCGGCGCTGGCGATGACATCTGGCAGTTCTTTGAAGTCGTGGATGTTGCGGTGAAAAGCTTGCAGCTTCAGCTTATCCGGATCGGAGCGAGTGCCATGCGGAATGATGCTTGCTGATATGTTCTTCTCGCCTTCGGTGTGCTCAAGTATCACCTCCTGTAAGATAAGAATGGTATGATCAGTCTAGGCATTATGTGCATAGCATGTGCGTTACACAGTGGATGATGTTCTTCACTTACAGTGGCAAACTTGGTACAGACTCCTTCATCACGTGGGAACGGGATACCGCTGATGCCCTCGAGCACAGAACTCTTGCCAGCGCTTTGGTCTCCGCAGACGACCAGCTGAGGGAGGTCGATGGTTTCTCCGATGCCGCGAGTGCGAAGTGCTGATATCTGCTCGAGGCGCTGAACTGACTTGTCGGAGCGTAGGCCAGACAGGCCACCCTCATCGTCCTTCGCCTTGAAATTCATGACTGTGGTTATTGTCGTGAACATCGGTACAAAACGAGTGTGTGTATGAGCGAAACGGAAACGAATGTTGATGTGACAAACGAAGAGGTTCACAAGAAAGATGTGAAGCCTTCCGTTTGCAAGATTTCAGATTAGCCGTTAGCGGTGAGACATGTGATCACCGACGTCACCTCATCTCCAGAAAGCAAACCGACACTACCGCCACAGTTATCTGACCCACCTCTCATGTGAAGGTAAGCAAGATGCCGTCTAGCACGGCAGCCTAGTGGTGAAGGTTTGCAGGGAAACGAAGCAGATGCCATGGTATGAATCCTGTCTCAAATAACATGCAGGCAGCCGGTCCAGCGTGGAGCTGTTTCACTGATCAGCCCCAGTAGCATCATGCCGGGGAGGTAAGTCTCTATACATCTTTCACGTGCTGCGCTGCAGGCCAATGGCAGCACGATTACGATCTCTCATCGTGAGCGCGGCGGTGGGCCATATGGCAGGACGAGTCCATGCTATCCAGACCAACAAAACGAACTCTGAAACACGAAACAATGCGATGCACCGATCCTCTTCGCCTCGCCAGCCGATGCCCGATTTCCGCTATCAGGGCAGGTTGCAGCTGGAAACTTAGCTGGCTGTTGAAGTCTTGCCCTCGCAAACACCTCTGCAATCTTTTCGCGTGGCAGGTTGAGGACCATTGCGCACCAGCTTGTCAAGCAAACGAGGCGGCAGTCAACGTTCTCGGAAACCGGGAGATCTTTCCTCCTATTGCTACCACGTATCTCAAGTCTTCGACTGCTTGCCATGGCAAAGAGAGAACGCCTAACTCGCTGGGCCATCATCTGTCAGTCAAGACGAGGTGAAATTCTCCTCGGGCCTCATCCTTCTCGTGCTTTTGCACCAAAAGGGCACTTCGACAGCCGCTCAAACAACGTGTCCGGAGTATGCATCTTTCCGTAAAGCATGTTTTGCATGCACGGTTGGCCACCAACAATCGAAGTCCAGATCTCAACGCGTTGTACTTGCCCTCTGGTCAGCGTGACATGCTCTTGAAGCGACGAACGCAAGTTCCTTCCGGCACTGTGGGTTGTTGGCAGTCGTGGAGACGTGACAAGACCACGCGTTCTCACCTCTGCGTTGGTATCCTCGGTATCGTGCAGGCAATCAGCAATCCATCCTCGCTTCGCGTCCGCGTTGTCGTCGGATGCCGCGCCCCATCAAGGTTTTGTCAGGATGCAGCCCCGCATGCCTGGACTCGACTAACTTTCAATGCCTCACGTGGCCAAAGAACGTAAGTCCGAGGAGCCCCGAGTTTGCTTCCACAACTTGAAGCAAAGAACGGCGGAGCCGAAGTGGAGAGGAACACGGGCAGTCGCACAGCGCAGCGCACCACGAATCGAGGCAAGTCTTGTTCCTGGGGGGGTGGCAAGGAGGTTGACGTGCTACATGCGGGCGCTCGGCTGAAGCCCGATGTTCAAGCGTTGCTAAGGTCCGCCACCGTCCGCCGTGGCTGTTTGTGGCGATTGCTGTTTCAACCTCATCTTTCGCGACGTATTTCGTACGGCCTCACCAAAAGATATCAACACATTGCAACGACTAGCATACGATGCGCTTATCAGGCCCTCGGCTCCCGCTGTGGAGCATCGAATATTCTATAGCTCGTGCATAGAAGGATCATGGCCGTGGCCAAACCAATCTAAAATGCACCAACCTTCAGGACTACCAAGCACAAGGCCAAGGCTCTACTCTCTTGGCGACTGCACACGACCTGCCTGCTCTGATCTAAACCGACTGATGAGCATTGATCTTATCATCGGTGTAACCTAATGGCGCTAGAACGCCGATGTAACGCACGCGACGCTCTGGGGTCGCCCGACTTCCACCCACGGTGCTCCACCCTCGTGAGTGGTAGAGGGGTTCAATCCGGCCATGTATGAACCACGCTATAGCTTAAGCCGAATGGATCCCCTCGGACCCCTCCCCCATCCCCAGCATTCGCGATATCAACCGGTCAAAGCTTATTGACGACACGCCGCGGTTCATTTCTTATCTACTGCCCAGTCAAGATCAAGGATCCGCTGCAGGCTTGGGACATATATCATCCGCCATTCCCTGCTCTGCTCGCGTGCTCCTTCTTGCCTCTCCAAACTTCCTCAATCCTTGAATCCCTTCCCGTGGTTCGCGACTTTGCTACATCACCATGGACCAATTCGGTGCTGGGGGCATCAGCCACTCCACCAATGAGATGGAGGAGGTCACGAAAGCCCAGATGCGAAACCCTTCAGTTGTGTCAGCTGCGAAGCCCCAAGTCATGGAACGTGTCTGGGGTTTCGCAGCTCGCGTGGACGAGACGGTGACGGTGGAGGAGTACATGTACTGGGCCAAGATCGAGCGCGAGATGGAAGCGGATGAGCAGAAGCAGTTCAATGCTGAAGTGGGTAAATACCCATTCATCGCCCTTCTAAAAGGCAAGATGTCCAAAGAGGGTAGAGCCAAGCAAAAGGCAGAGAAGGAGGAGCGCGAGAGGGCTCTTCGAGTTGTCGTCGAAGCTGGCGCGGAGGGCAAGGCTTACCCTACGAGCGGCAATGAAAAGTCCCTGACCTCCAACACTCCGCCCATGGAGGAGGAAGACCATACCCATGGAGGATTGAAGGTCTCGGATGCTGAGTGGCGGACTGCCGCACGTGCTATGAGAACTGCTAGCTGGGGTCAGATGTTCTTCCTGATCACCACTGACATTCTTGGTTGGTCAGGCGCTCCGTAAGTCCAAACTCACAGGATCCAGAGCCTTGAACCTGAACGCTGACTACCACCCGCGCAGATTCGTTTTTGCCAGTGTCGGATACGGCGCCGGTGTCGCTCTCTACATCATCTTCGGCATTGCTGCCACTTTCAGTGGCTGGGCTATCTGGAAAGTGTTCTTGGAACTTGACTCGTCCCGCTACCCAATGATGAGTTTCGGCGACCCCTTCTTCCGCATGTTCGGCAAGAAATCTCGCCACTTCATCAACGTCGCTCAATCTCTACAGCAATTTATGACCGTGGCGATTCTAATTCTCAGCAAATCGCTCAACATCGACCAGCTGGCGCACTCCAGTCTGTGCTTCAGCGGAGTGATGGTCTTGGTCATGGGCATCGGCATGATCTCAGGTATCATCCGCAGTCTGAAGAAGATTGGTTGGTTGTCTCAAGCTGCGGTGTTCATGAACATCGGTGGGTCCAACGTTTGCAATTCACCTCTGAGCCGTAGACTGACCATCCCCCTCAAACAGCTAATTTCATCATCATCATGGTCGCCGCCGCTAACAACGATCCATACTACGGAGCCGTGACGAAGTCCACCCTTATCAACACCATCGAGCCTATTCGGACTTTCGCTGGCACGCCACCGGCAGCATACCAACAGCAAGCCGTCAATTTTGCCTCTCAATTCAATGCTGTAAACACGATGGTTTACGCTTACGCTGGAGCACTGCTCTTCGTTGCTTTCCTCGCGGAGATGCGCACTCCTATGGACTTCTGGAAGGGCTTGTTCTGTGCGCAAGCCTTCATTGGCATTGTGTACTTGCTGTTCGGAGTCTTCGTAAGTCCTTCTCGCTCTCCCATGGTTCACCAGCAACAGCTCGCCGGTCGCCGACATGTCTCGCTTACACCTTTCTTCAGGTCTACTCATTCTACGGCCAATACTCAGCAAGCACGATTGTGAACGTCATCCAGCCATATTCGCTCCAGTCCGTTGGTAACGTCTTCACATTGTTGACGGGAGCCATCGCCGTTTGTAGGTACATCAGCTGCGTAGGTTCGATCGCCTGCTAACTTTCCCAGTCATGTACTTCAACATTGGCATGAAGACCGTCTATCTGGAAGTCTTCCAGCAAGTGTTCAAGTTCCCGCCAATTACGACCAAGAAGGGCCAGATCTTGTGGTACTGCCTTGGGCCTGTCTACTGGATCCTAGCGTTTCTCGTGGCCGCCGCGGTCCCCAATATTAATGGCGAGTTCCGAGGCCGCCGTAGTAGCTTGGTGGATGTGCTAACGTCTATCAACAGGCATTGTCTCCCTCGTTGGCGCCCTGTTCATGATCAACTTCACCTACAGCTTCCCGGGTATGTTGTACTTGGCCCACATCATGCAGAAAGCAGCAATCCTGCCCGGTGAAGGCTTCGACCCAGCTACTCGCATTACCACACGTCTCGACCACGGCAAGCAGCGATGGATGCGCGCATACAAGAAGACCTGGCTCCCGAGCACAGCTCTGATCATCTACATCCTTGCAGGGCTGGCATGCTGTGGTATTGGCACTTGGGCTGCCGTTGAAGGTTTGATTCAGGTTTTCCAACCCGGACCCGGTGGTACTATTGCTACGTCCTTCGGCTGCCCTGTGCCGATCTAGTGGGACGACCTCAAGTCCGGAGATATAGCAAGTGCGCTTGAAGTAATTCCGTTCATAATGGCAGGATTCGAGCAATGCCACATATCACCACAATACAATCGAATATAGCTGCACTTCGGTGCACATGCACCTACTCCTCGACTCTCATACTCTCATCTTGGGTTGCATTCAACCGACGCAGCGTGGAGTGAGGAGTTGTGCCAGCCGACTGTGGCGGTAGAGAGTCATGCATCTTACCTTGCGTTCGAACGTTGTAATAACGTGGTTTGTTTGAATTGCGGGATTGCGACGTATTGCGCGCCTGGGAGTCCAGCATGAGAGTGGCGGTACGTCGTATCAAGTCATGATTTTCGGATCCCGAAAGCGATACTCAACCCTTGACCAATTGCCAGTCTTTGTTCAACTGCATGCAGCCAATTGCCTGTATTAGCTCGAGGCTTGCGATACGGTGTCCTCCCCATCGGACCGACGTTCAGCTCGTCGTGGAACGTGGTCAATTGGCGATAGTAGACGCCAAAGACTGTCGTTACCGGGGTATGGTATATATTTGACGTCGCAACCCTCAGTAAGGTCCTGCGATGCAATGTCCAGCAAACAGGTTTTCTAAGAATCGTCCTCACTATGGCAGAAAGGGTTACCATCATCATTAGTTGTAGGGTCGCCAAAGGCAAAAAGGAACAGGTATTGGTCCTCCTTGATTCTGAGTCGGTATCATTCTGCTGATGATAGTCTCTGCAGGTTGAATCGTCGTGGCGCGAATTGATCGCAGACATCGATCAAAATAAACACGGAGAGATGACATACAATGTGTTCCACCATCGGACTCTCGAAGATGGGTCGGACGAGTACTGGCTGTTCGAAGAGTGCGTCTTTCTCCTCAATCGTTCCTCGATTAGCTATGCATCGTTGAAAACGAGAGTGCTGACGCTGACGCCGCTATAGATTCGCATCCCAAGCTATACTTGAGGCGTGGGCGCAATCGCCGGCCCATTCAGCTATCGTTAAGCGACTCAAAGAGGAAAACATCATGCAAGGAGACATGGACGTCAGAACCGTGAAGCGGGTGTTCGGGACAGCAAAATGATAGCACTAAGTTGTACCGTCTTGGAAGAATTCAGGCAAAGTTGTCTGATGCTACAACCCGGCGGTCTTGTGAAGTCTCCGATGTATATTGTGTTCCTGGGATGCATTCGACAGAAGTCGATCCCAAAGCCTGGTGTAAAATCTCCATCCAACACGAGAATGCGCTCAACGGTTCGCGCAAGAGAACCAGCACACTTCAAGAGCACCTGGATCCCGCTCGCACCGGCATCGATCAGATCGACATCGTCGAGATGGAAAATACTGTCCGGCATACGTTCGGCGACCACCCTTAGCCAGACCAAGCCTTGGTTCCCCCCACTAAACACGAAGCCCAATTGGGCTTTTTGTAGCAAGCTTGCCGGTGTAGCGTGTCGGGCCATAGGCACCTTCAATACCTAGGAGGTAGCGGAGGCGCGGAAGGGATACAGCTGCGCTTGCGTAAGGGCCGGAAGGCCGGTTTGTATGCATGCATTTGCCATGATTGGATCTTTGCATGATTCTTTCCAAGCGCACAAGACGCACCCGAAAGGGTCCGAACTTCCGAGTCGATGTATGCGTGGTTCATTCACCATCCAACAACCCCGACTTCACTCATCATCATCAAACCAAACTCGTCGGCCTCTGCGAGCCACATTTCCGTCCTGGTGTTCAGGTTGTCACCATCTTAAATCGGCATTAATTCTGCCAGAATAAAAAGACCATCTTTCCAATTCTCCAGCCACGCCTTGTAGAGCTGCTGCCACCGACTCTCGTCGTCTGCCTGCCAAAGATGCTTTGCTGCCGGCGCTGGCAATGGACCGAGTTCGAAGCAGAGGAGCTCCGGATATCCATTAGCGAGCGACCACGCCCACTCCAGATGATGGAGCGCCATGATCGTTGTTCGTCTGGCAGACATGAATGCCCACTCCTGCCAAGGGGGGACCCCGTGCTGCAATTCCTGCTCCAGAAACAAACCTCTCTTAGCGAGGCGGTGTTTCATTTCCCATACATCTATCAACAAGGGTGCGGTTTGATGCGAGGGCAGCGGACATTCGGTGTTGAAGACCAGTACAATTAGCAGAATGCGTACAGACTGCATAGCGCTGAGAAGGGTGGAATCGGAGTAGGTGGTATGCTGTGTAAGTAAGTAATCAGCATTCGTCCGCGATGTTGCCTTTCTACCCACTTCATACCTCATCGAGAAGCCTTCGAACCTCGAGCGCAATGCCGGTGTACGCGAACTTGCCGCATCCTGCCTCGACATCCTCTGCCCACATCTTGACGAGTGTAGAGCAGTTAGCTAAAGGTAGCGGGATGCCGTTCTCAAGCTGCAGGTGGTGGATCATTGGAGGCAGCTGAGTAAGGCCGTGCATTGCAATCTTGCGGGGCCATGATTTCAGTATCCGAATGACGAAGTGCATTGTATGCCGCGTATCCGCTCTGGCGTCTATCACCGGTGGGCCAGCATGGGCGAGAAGCTCTCGTCTGCGCTGCTCCGTGATATGCATTGTCGGAACGTCGACATTAGCGAGCAGTGCGTGAGGTGATGTTTGACCACTTCCGGTTGGCGAATTGTCGCTGGATGGTGGCTCGCACGAAACATCACGCTCCTGGCATGTGCCACACCTAGGACGCTTCATGTCGCAGCGGACCCTGCCGTGCGCGCACCGCTGGCATGCTTTTCTCCGGGTATGGGCCTTGACGCCATGGGCACAACGCCGCACGTGCCTGGTCCATGAAGACTCTTGAGGTAGAATGGTAAGCTTCGTCGGTCTTGAGCGTGCTGAGGGGACGACATGTACCTTCTATGAGCAAAGCTTTGCGCACACTTCTGGCAAAGAAACGCCTCCGCCGAGACTGCCATGGAAAAGGTCGAGATCCTGGACGGTAATGAGCCCTGCAGTTCTTGAGGTTGGCTTCTGATGAGGTTCGCGTGATCCGGAGTTCGTTGTGCGCCTGCAGCTCTTTCTATATATACAAGTACTTCTTTGCCCATGCAGTGCACGTCAAGGCGCTTATCAACATGTCCGAGTAACGTGCGAAGTGAAGTGAGCAGCAAACTGTGAAGTGCGATGTGCGATGACTTGATGACCTGCAGATGGAGCCGGAGCCCGGAGCTGCGGGTTGAAACAATGACCAACCAGCGAGGCAACGAACTTTTCACCTCACGTACCAACACACCGCTGCTCTGTTATCACGGGCTCCGTGGTGTGGAGTGGAACACGGAAATATGAGGCCCGTTGACTTACCAATGTACGGTGTTAATGGGAGGCAAATTAGGTGGCAGCTTTGGTGGTAATGGGTATATATGTCAAAGTAACATTCCATTGAGACCACCATCAACCACTTTCACCTTCACCAGATCAAGTCAGTACCACGGCAGCCTCGAGAAAGGATCCAATACTTCAGCAGCGCAAACCGTCCAACTCACCCGCCATGGATCCATGATTCGTCAAGACAATGCACCACACGAGCTACCCAGCCATCTCGCCTGATAACGCTCAGAACTCTGCAGCCAGGAAGACTGTCGTGATCTCTGGCGGCGCCGGCGGGATCGGGTATGCTACCGCTCAAGCCTTCTCAGTAGCCGGCGCCTCGACCATCGTCATCTTCACCCGTCGCCAGACAGCCTTGGACGAAGCGAAAGCGAGCCTGGACGCCGAGAACAGCGCGGCAGGCAGGAAGACACAAGTGTGGACATACCAGCTTGACATCCAGAACGCCGAAGCCACACAGAGCGCCTTTGCGTCCATCAGACAGCGACTAAACAAGGGAGAAGAGGGAGACGAGAAAGATGTAGATATCATCGTCTGCAACGCCGCGGCCCTCGCTCAAGGCAGCGCTACTCTGGACTTCGACATGGAGGTGTACCGCAACGCCTTCGCGACAAACGTCATCGGCAACCTCAATTTCGTGCGGGCGTTTCTCGCTCCCGAGGCGTCAGCGATCCCATTCGTCGCCATCGATGGACAGGTCAAGCAGACAACGTCTTTGACGTACCCAAGCCGCAAGAAGACCATCCTCGATGTCTCTACCGTCGCCCCATTGACGGACTTTCCCGGCACAGCACCATACAGTGCGAGCAAGTTGGCGTTTACTAGCATCATGCGTACGCTGTACACCGAGGCGAGTAAGCTTAAGGACTCGCCGATTCGGATACACAGCTTCAACCCAGGCGTCATCAAAACGCCAGGAACAAAAGATCTACTAGACGTGGACGCTCTTGACTTGCCGTGGGTTGATGTGAGCTTGGCTGCCCATTTCGCGGTTTGGTTGGCCAGTCCGGCGGCGGCGTTCACCAGTGGGCGCTTCATGGTCTCGAATTGGGATGTTGAGGAGCTGCTGGCGGAAGAGGAGAGGTTTGCGGCCGAACCTGACCTTTGCTCCCTTGTACTCAATTTACGATCGGTGCTGGTATTCTAGTGTTTAGCCTTCAGTAATGCATTGCTGCTTTGTTCGTTGCAGACATTTACAAGCAATTTTCTCGCTGCAAGTGCCGGATCACCCTTTCGTGGCGTGGAGAGAAAACCCAGAAGGCGTAAGCTACGTAGTCAATATTCCGACCACCGCTCAGAGCTGCGCTCGACAAGGCCCAGCTATCGCAGGTCCCGCTCGTTTCGTCAAGCCGAACGGCACCTTCCCACTGCTCACGCCATTCTCATCAGCACTGCCACACTTGTAGCTGTTGAGTTGGTGTTTGGACGACTTACTTCGGACAGAACTGGCTCTGGTGCGGATAACCCCCTACCACTTCCGTTAGCTCACATCGCGGTCACATTTTCTCCCACAGCACACTCACCCGTCTCATCAACCAAACACTGACACTCCACGCCACCTGTGAACGCTAACGCCACCAAATTTAGGTACTCCCGTGAGCAGAAGACGCAGCATTCCACGGCCGTCTGCGCGAAGTACGGGTACGAGAGGACGTAGACCGTCGTTCCGTTGGGGATGGGGTTGGTGGTGACTTTGCGGGCAGGGGTTGTGCAGAAAGCCGGGACTCCGGTCGTGAGAGTGCCGGCTTTGGAGGCGAAGACGGGGGGCGGGTAGAGGATGAAGGACTAGGAGTGTTAGTAGGATGGAGGCCACGAGAAAGGGAGAGGGGTGCACGGTAACGCAGAGCTGGAGGGGGTCAGTCAGTGGATTTATTGACGGGGGGGGATGGTTAGAGGCGTACCTTTTCGACTGGTATGGTAGTAGTCGTTGTCACGCAGGTTGCTGGAGCTGCGTCACGGACTTTTATCACGGCTGAAGATGGTGGAGGTGGTGGGGAAAGGGCGCCGCCGGTATAGTATGTGCAGTGGACGGGGTTTTTGCCAGTGGGGTAGGGGTAGGAGTACGGATGTGGTCCATCATAGGGTCTGGTTGCTGCTGTCAGCGGGTTGCTGGATTCTGGCGAGCATAGCTGATGGTACTTACGCCCCGATTAGTTGGGTGGCGGAGTACGAAGTCACCGTTGTTGAGCTTAGCGTAATGCTGGTTCTTGATCTGTCATCCGGTTAGTTAGGATATGCTGAGGATATGACCAGCACGGTGGGAGAGCTCCAGACTTCGAGCGAGTGGTTACATAGGACGTTACTGTCGCCGTGCATTTGGCATTGGCGTGTGAAAGAAAAACGATCGCACACAACAGGAAGACGAGAGCCTTCATGGCAGTATACTTGAGGTAGGAAGACGCAGGGCGACGTCCCACGGTGTAGATGCAGGTTCAAGCATCGTCAAGAAGCCAGACGCGTTCTCGTACAGAAGCTTGACGGGTTGGTGGTCTGATATACATCACCTGATCGTGTCGCTCATTGTGGTTGATGCAATCGAGTAAGGTAGCGAAGTCTAGAACTCGACCCGAAGTCGAAAATCTCGCTTACATAAGCTTTCAACATCTGTCTTCAAAAAAAAGTGTAACGACTTCCACCTCGCCAACACATTCGCAGCGATGAACTCGATCCGCAACATCGCCCGCCTCAACGAAGCGGAACTCTCCAAAGTCACGCCCTCGAACGCATCATGGCACACCGACTACCGCGACACCGCCTACGTCCACTTCGGCGGCTTGCCCTTTGAACTTTCTGAAGGCGATGTTTTGGTCATCTTCTCCCAGTATGGCAACCCCAAGCACATTAACTTGATGCGCGATAAGGAGACGGGCAAATCGAGAGGTTTTGGGTGGCTGAAGTATGAAGATCAGAGGAGCACGGATCTGGCGGTGGATAATTTGAGCGGAGCGAGTGTGTTGGGCAGGACGTTGAGTGTGGATCATGCGCGGTATACTTTGAAGGAGGGGGAGAGGGAGACTGTGGGGGAGGAGGAGGTGGATGAGGGGGTAGGAAGTAGGAAGAGGAGGAAGGGGGAGAGTGAGAGTGAGGATGGGAGTGAGGGGGAGGGGGAGAGGGAGATGATTAGGGAGGAGCTGGAGTTGGCGAAGTTGGTGAGGGAGCATGACGATGATGATCCGATGAAGGCGTATATGATTGAGCAGAAGAAGGTCGAGGTGGAGGAGGCTTTGAGGGCGGTGGCTGTCTCTAAGCCCACGGAGAAGAAGGGGAGGGAGAGTGGGAGGAAGGAGCATAAGCATCGTCATCGGCATCGCTCACGGAGGGAGTCAGATGGGGCGGAAGGGGGCGAAGAGAGGAATGGTCATCACTCGCGGCGGCATCACGAGGATGATCAGGCGGATCGAGACAGCAAGTCACGTTCCACACTACCAACGCGAGACCGTGAGCCTCGAAAGCGACGATCGACGGATGATGCCTCTTGGTCAGATAGTGGCGATCGGCAAAAGCAGGCCAACCATAAGCGGAAAGTCAAGAGAGAAGACTCGTCAGACATCAGCTCAAGGAGCAGAGAAAGGCCGAAACGACGATGAAGCGTTATGTTGGTGGTTCAGCTCCCAACTGCTAGCCAGCATGATCTTTTTGCTCATAAGGGGCTCACGCTATGGCCTCGCAGACTTGCTTGGACTGCCGCTAAACAAGCCGAAGAACGCATGACTTTGCATTGGTACTATGGACAGATATGCGTGCATTTCACCATTCACTACGTGTGTAGATGTCAATGTGAAGCTGATCAGCCCATCGAGCTCTCACGCCATGTCAGCTTGCAGCTTGGCTGCGTGGAGTGCGACGTGTTGAGCTTGGCTCACACCACACAATTAGTTCGTACTGAAGCAACAACCACATCAGCTGAGTTGCTGGATGCAGGCGCACAATTCGGAGGATATGGCTTGCAGGTGCCTGGAGTTCGCCTCACACCATCAAACCATTGATACCTGATGGCGTCTGCACGCTTAGCGAACACCACAGGTACAAAACCTCGCGTCTCTTCAAACCATCTGAGATGTTTCCGAAGGACGACCTTCTTTCTAGCGACATGGAAAAATCGCGAACATGCCGCTGGATCAGCTCGTCACGGAAAACGGCGTCGTTGGACAAAAGCTTCTCCGACGTAACACTAACGAGGACTTCGAGTACGATGTCATCGTCATCGGCTCTGGTATGGGTGGCGGCGTTGTAGCAAGCGCTCTTGCGGACGAGGAGAAGAAGTTCCTTGAGCTCGAAGCTGGGTCTCTGCTCTTTCCGACTCATGTTGGCAACCTCCCTCGCCGTCTGCTAATCGGGAAGTTCCAGAAGCACATCTGGAGTCTTTGGGACGATTTCAGAGTGATCAACCACACCAATGCACCGGGCTCGGAGTACAGCGGTGGGCAGGGCTTCAATCTCGGTGGACGGAGCATTTTGTGGGGATCCTCTATTCCGCCGTTGGCGAAGTGGGAACTTGCATCGTGGCCGATCGACATAGCGAGATATCTGCTGGATAACGGCGCTAACGGAGGCTATAATCTGGCTAACGGCGTGTTCAACTCCACCGAACCCGAGTTGGGCACCTTCCACACCTCAGCGGTGGCGTCTCTGCAAGGTAGACTGGGTGCAGACTGGAGCATAGTCCCTGCGCCGGTCGCAATCGAGTACGCAGGGCCTACGGAATGGTCCATCCCAGCTGGAATCTTCTCGACCGCCGACTTACTGCTCGAAGATGTGTTGGCTATCGGCGACAGAGATAACCCGGAAGGAAGACAGCCACTCACCGTGAATCTCAACCATGCTTTGTGGAGTGTGAACCTTGACGGCAACAAGGCCACAGGCGTCAAGTGCTTCGATCTCATGAAGAAAAAGGAGCGGAACTACCTTGCCAAAGTTGTTGTTATATCGGCCGGATGTCTGGAGTCTGCGAAGATTGCGCTGACCTCTGGCATCGTCAATGAGCACATCGGGAGAGGAATTACCGACCACCCGATCTGGTATCGCCACTTCGTGATTCCGCCGGAGAAGCTGACACAGTTCGACATACCCAGCAGTAACGCACCTCGCAAAGAGCCTGCGTCAACGAAACTGCTTATCAGGCACAAGGTCGCCGGCTTGAGGAATCATGGGTTTGACATCATCCTGGAGCTAGGCGCACAGCTCAACCAAGGCCGCTTCGTCGACCGGGATTTTCTTGAAGACGACATCGATGTTCGAGGCGGCTACATGCTTTGTGAACTTGTGTTCCAGTTCTACTCTGATCTTATTGATGGTGAAGATGGCAATACTGTTACGCTCGGCTCGAACGATCCCGACGCCCACGGCGCTCCCGTCAGAGTCAAGATGAGACGCGCCGCTGTCGACCCCGGCCTGCTCGCACAAGCGCGAGCAGTAGCAACAGACATGTTTGCGCTCTTCGATGCGGAACCTGTCCTAGGCGACAAGGACTGGCCTGAGCTGCAGGAAGCTGGTGTTGGCGGCGTGGCCCATGAGGTCGGCACACTGCGAATGCCCATTCGAGCTGCTGATGGCACTACGAAGAAGGGCGTTGTTGACACAGACTTGAAGTTCGAAGGGTTCGAGAATCTGTATGCGTGCGACAACTCGGTGTTTCCTTGCAGTCCGGCAGGCAACCCGAGTCTTACTTTGGTTGCGCTGGCGAGGAGGTTGGCTTCCAAGATTGCAGAGGAGTTGAACAGGAACGAGCACTGAAAATCACGAAACTGGAGGCAATCATCCAGGCTACCGCAGACCTCGACTCTATCTCTTCGTTCCGTTCACGCGCTTCACGAAATTTATCTCCAACGAGC
Organism: Extremus antarcticus; assembly: GCA_033117895.1. Taxonomy (NCBI): domain Eukaryota; kingdom Fungi; phylum Ascomycota; class Dothideomycetes; order Mycosphaerellales; family Extremaceae; genus Extremus; species Extremus antarcticus. Next base: position 123,607 of record JAWDJX010000055.1, on the reverse strand, counting down.
CCTCGACGATCATTCCATCCATCATCTGCTTCTCCGCCTCCACATGTATTGGCTTGACTGCCCACGCTTCGAGGACGGCTTAGGATGCCCATCTGGCGCTCCATCAGGCCTCATTTCTTGTTTGCCCGGGAACCCGACTTACTCCTCGACTAGGCAGTACTCCTCCGCTCCATCGTCGTGTGTCTTGTGATGGAAGACATCATAGACGATCTTCCCATCCTCCGTTTCCTCAATGTTGGAGACGAGGGAGCGCCAGATGGCCTCGGCCTGGAGGAAGCGTTAACGACCATGGGAGGCGAAAGAAAGCGAGCATCTATATACATACCTCTTCCTTCTTGCCCTTGGCGATTTTGAGGCTGGCGATGACGATTATGCTGTCCTTCATGATGTCATCTTGATGGAAGCGGAAACGAGGGACGACTACTGGACTGAAGGGCTCCATAGAAGAGGTGTCTCAATGATCTTATAACGCGTCCAAAAACACAAAACTGTATTACCACCGACTTCCGCGCATCACTGTTTCGCGAACGAATCGCTAATGTCCTGCCCAGCTTTGTCACCGGGGAGGCGGCCTCATTCAGCTGGGGCTGAGGAATACTTCGCTGGTCGCTTCTCTCGGACGGCCGGTCCTCTCTTGACGGATGCGGACCCTTACTGTATTCAGGCATATGCCAAACCTGCTCCAGCAGCTCATGGAATAGCTACGCGGTGCAAGCCCAGAATGACTGTTACGTCGCTATCACAAGCTCTTCCGCTGTCCAGTTTATACGGCGATCAAGGGCACTGAGGCAAGTCTTGGTGGTATATCACATCCACCTATCTCTTCGTCCCACACACCCGCTTCGTCCACTTGATGTCCAGCGACCCTTCCATAATGATCGGGGCTACCATCTTCTTCTGCGCCTCCACGTGCACTGGCTTCACTTTCCACGCTTCAAGCACCGCCTGCGACTCAAACCTTGGATACCGACATATCGTTAGCCGTTCACATCTCTTTGTCGACTGTTGCGCACAAGAAGGAACCCACTCTTCGATCAAACAGTACTCCTCCGCCCCGTCCTCATGAGTTTTGTGGTGGAAAACGTGGTAAGTGAATACCGGCCTCCGTCTCGTCGATGTTGGCGATGAGTTCGCGCCAGATGGCTTCGGCCTGTCGCTACTTGTCAACAAAGCTTCGAACTGTTGGGTTGCTGGAGAGCTGATACCTTTGCCTCGTTACTTTTGGCTATCTTGCAGGTCACGATGAGGGTCGTGCCGTCCGACATGTTGATGGGACCGACTGCTATGCACGACTACCTTACATGGTGAAGAGACCTTTATGCACGCATCGAGACAATCGGAGTCGTTGTTGCGGTCGAGTTCCGTGCCTTACTGATTTCGCCCCCAGATTCATGTCGTTGGTCTTGCCTAGCTTTGTCAGCGGGAAGCTGGCCCCATTCAGCTGGTAGCTCGAGGCCTTGCTTCGCATGTTGGTCCTTCTCGATTCTTGCAGGATCGATTAGGAACGAGGCCATCCCGGCCGAGGCTTTCGCTGGTTGCTTGTTATCTGTCGCATCCTTGCGAGGCTTGAATCGTCGAGCCTTGGCATGTCGAAGAGGTTGCGGCAACGAGTCTAGCGGTGTTACATTGACATTCTCGGGACAGTGTCTTAAGCCGATACCTGCTGTAAGTAGTGTTTGACATGTCTGCCATAGCGAAGCGGTGGATCGTGTTGATGGACTTGTCTGTAGGAGGCAGCTCATCGCCCACAGGCTCTAGGGGTCGGGAGGTGTAGACAGTTTTTCAAGATCTTGTCAACGTTCATGCTCTCAAGTTGCCTGCTAAGCATACTAAGCTATGTGCTCTTACACATTGTTTTGGCCGACAGCAATCCTTCATGTGATGGCCATCAGCAGCTGAAGGTCCGTATGCACACTGCTAGCAACATGCCGAAGCCATATCAGCGAAGAAACTGACGAGCATCGACTCTTCCACTCTTTCGTCTCGCCAGCAAGTTGGTCAAGCAACAGTAACACAACAGTATTCGTTTCGATTCCGCGCAGGCCACCTCACATGCGAACACGCAGCAGATACCGCAAGCGCACCTGAGCCACATCGTAGCAGATGTACTCGTTGTAGTACAGACCGGCGTTCTCGACGTTCGTGTCGCCGGGCTCTTCGGTCGTGTCGGGCTGTCAAGCGGGTCAGCATACTGTTTCCGCCACTCTGCAACGGGACATGATACGTACCATCTTCACCCCAGCGAGCGAAGGATGCAAGCACTTCGCATCTTTCCAGGCTTTCGGACCCGTGGAACCTTGACCCCAGGTGGAGTACAAACCCTTCTCCTTCGCAGTCGTGCCGGCGTCGTATTGCGCGTTGACAAGCACCTGCATCGGATCGCCGAGCTCGGCCTCGCAGAGCAGCAGGAGCGCATGGCCACCAGAGATGGACGAGTCGCAATAGTTAGCTGACTTGGATGACATGTCTGCGAGGTAGATGCCCTTGTCGAACCTAGTTGAGCGCGTGTGAGCAGAAGACAGATGGGAGATGGTGCGTGAGGACTAACATGTAGCCGTTGACCGGCGCCTCCGGAGGAGCAATACGCAAGCCCTGGCCCAGGATACCGCCGTAGTTGGTAGCCCGTGATCCATGCCTGTGAGAGGTCAGCAAGGTGTTAGGACAATATCGATGAACTATGCTCACCACAACAGCCTACGATCGCTCGAGATATTCGCATATTCGCTCTTCTGGAACCGGTCGTCTTCGCCGTCCTTGGTGAGACGGAAGATGTCCTGTACTTGATACTTGATCGGATGAGTGGCGCCGCGTGACTTGATGAGATACTCGCTGATGCCAGAGAACTCTTTGCTGCTCGGATCGAGCGGTGTCATCTCCTGCATACCGAGACCCTTAAAGCGGGAGTCCAGTGGGTGCACATCGTCGCCACCTTTCTCCTTGATGATCATGTCGGCTTCTTTGAGGTCCGTCAAGCTTTCGAGCAACTCAATCTCGCGCTTGAGCTGCTCGATGGTGCGGATGACAGGCGGACGGTTGCGGCCGAAGGCGTGCGGGATGGTGGAGTAGTAGAGATTAGACAGATGCTCTGTGGCCACCGGGACGGACTCGTTGTAGTTTGCAGCTTTGGACGAATCGTTCATGAGATCGGAGAGCTCCTTAAGCGCCTCGTAACCACGTTTGATCGTTGCTTTGCTAAGCTTGCCGAGTGGGAGCTTGGTGGAGTCGTAGTTGAGTGCAGCCATGGTAGCCTCGAAGTACTGCTGGTTGAAGATGAGCTCCATGAGTGACTTGACCAGGGTGGCGAGCGTGCACTTTGGCGGAGAGTAGCCATTCCTCTCCCGGGAGGCGACAGCCTTCGCGGCCAGCTCCTCGTCCTCGGAGTCATCTGGCTCGTAGCTGCGCTCGACGAAGACGTACTTGTTGGCTTTGGGTTTTTCGCCGCGGTCATCCTGCAGCACAGAAGGGTAAAGGCGTCAGCAAGTGTCTCAGAGGTTTGCAAGAGTTCAAAGGGTCCCAGAGCACTACACGGAGTCCGATCGTGGCTCAGAGAACCCTGCTACCCAACAGTGCTTACCCATTTCAGTCCGGACTTGTCCTTGAACTTCTTCTCGTAGTGACTGAGCGCTTCTTGGAAACTTCCACCGCCGAGGGTCGCATGCTGGCCGAACTCCCCTACACGCCCCCATCTGGTCCATGTCTGGAAAGTCTTGCCGTTCGTGAGCAGCTATGCATTCTGTCAGCAGGTTCTACAGCAGGTTCTGTAACACCCTCACGCAGGAGACTCACCTGAATGCGGTAGAACTTGTTATTGTTCCCACTGGCGTTGGTCTGGTTCAGGCTCGCATCGTAGATCTCAGCAGTATCAGGATCAACATAGACACAGTACGAGCCCGGAGCGCCATCATCGAGCGGGATGTGACTTGAGCCTGTCGCCGCCTGAGCCTTCTTGAACTCGGGAGCAGGTTTGCTCTCTTCTTTCTGCTTGCCTTTGCCTTTCTGCTTGGCTGGGGGCTGCTCATCAACATCCTCCTCCGGTTCTGGCTTTGGCTCTGTGTCGTTGACCTCGGGCTCATCGTCAATTGGCTCGGCTTTAGCCTTACCCCTTTTCGGCTGCTTTCGTGGTGCATCTGCATCTGCTGCAGCTGCAGGCGATGCCGCTCGCTTGGCTGCTCTCTTCTTTGGAGGCATTTTGGTCGTCGTCTTGCAGTACTATTCGGTTGAATGAAGACGTACAATGTTTTGAAGATGGGTGTTCGTCGTATCGAATGGCGTTCAGGCGTGCAGTCGGAATTCCCGTCAGGCAACAACCCGGTCCGTGCGCAGGCTGGTATGCAGGAGCGACCAGCGCAGCCAATGAGCCAAATATGAGTGCAACCATCGAACTTCTTCTATATCTGCTTCCATCACGCCAACTCTTTACGATCATCACCTCATCGAGATTGCAAGATGGCGACACCAGACATCCTGAAGCTGCCACCGGAGCTGGTCCTACGGGTGTCCTCGCTGCTCACAACGACTGATCTGTGTGCCTTTCGCGCCTCATGCAAACAGATCGAAGCGGGTCTGTTCGACAGTTTTGCGAAAGAGTTTTTCTCCAAGAGGCAATTCATGATCGAGCAAGTCAGTCTGGAAGTATTGGTCGGCATCGCGAATCACAAAACAATTGCCCCGTATCTCAAAGGTAAGCGGACATCTTTTACATGTCCTACCGACTTCCATGTGGCCTCTTACAAGCGTTCTAGAATGCTAATCATCTCCAGAGGTCATCATCTGTCTCGACTACCTTGGCCCCTCGCACGGTTTCAATGGCCGCCAGAAAATCAAAGGACATGTCAAACGTGGCGCCCTGATAGCGACCGGCCAGGCTCGTGATATGCTGGTAGATGCGTTTTCGAACCTCCCGAACCTCCGTACTGTGGGTCTGCGCGACTACAACGCGGCAGGGCGACTGCGAGACGGCGAGAATGTCTTGTGGAGGAGTTATGGCTGGTCCACTGGCATGTCGGTGAACGCCCGCCTGAACGTTTTGAGAGAAGGTCGTCACCGCCGCATTGAGACAGAAACGCCCGACGAGGCCCTCCCACTGATCCTGTTTGCGCTGGGTCAAGCAGAGTGTCGACCCACAAACCTGGAGGTGTTTCTACGCCGACAGCGACTACCCGACGATGCGTTCAACGTTTTTACAGCTCAAATGCAGCCAAAGATCGAACCACTTCTGCCCGTGCTGAAAACCCTACTGTTGAGTCTCAACGATCGACCCGGGTTCGGAGCTGGCCCGACTCCCACCAACCCGCACGCCGACAGCCACGAACACCTCAAACAGTTCCTACGCCGCACTCCCTTACTGGAACATCTGAGGTTAAACTTCCTCTCCGACGAATCAGATGCCGACGATATTATATCATGGCTAGGAGAGCCCAACTACCCATCAGCTCCCACTCCTACGCCTGGCTCGACCCAGTTCTCTCATCTTACCACACTAGACTTGGGCATGCTCAACGTTCAGCCGCAGACATTACTCCACACCGTCAAGCAGTTGCGTTTGACGTCACTGTCCTTGTGGAAAGTATCTCTCCGAGATAACACAAGCCCAAACACGGGAGACCGAGGTGTTTCTACCTGGAAAGACTTTCTTCAGGAACTGGGCGATAACATCCCGCGACCTCTCGACTTCACGTATTTCAAAATTGGATTCCCGTCTCACGTACAAGGACCAAACAATGGTACACTCACGGATATACGATTTGCGGGCAATACGACCACTGATCAAAACGGTGTGACGAAGTATGAAGACCTCCAGTCACAGGTCTCGTACCGCAAGTACTTCGGAAGCGATGTGCGCACATGGTTGCGAGATCTCAAGCAAGGGACTTACGTTGAACCAGTGGAGCCACATAGTGACAGCGATCATATCGACGATGACGAAGACAACTCTGACAACGAGTCAGGCATTGAGGAGATTCTACTAGAAGACGACGAGGATAATGACGGCGAGTGAAGGTGGAAGGCGTTGCACGAATGAGTGTTGCTGGACATGTAGGTGTGAAAGGGCGGAACGGTATGCCCTGACTTCTAGCTCACCGCTTGCGGGCTTGACAAGGTGTGCTGTGAAGCAATGCTGTCGATTGCAAGGAACACGAAGTGGCTTGCAGGTCATTGCAAGGCTTGGCTGTAATGTCGCTGCTGGCAATAGCTATCTTGCAGCACTTCGTAACACGAGGAAATGGCAGAACTTTCTACTCCATAACAGCCCTCACGAGCTGAAGTCCAACTGCTTCACCTCTCCGAAGTCGTACACGTTGGCCACTGTTAATGAAACTCCTTCGCAGAGGTACGGCATAGAAGAGTTCAGTCAAAAGCAAACGAAGCTTTCCACGTACGCCAAATTATTTCCCCCTTCTCAACCATCACGATAGCCCCACTACACCCAACAAGAATTCCACACCCCGCCTCCCTCTCCACCCGCCGCTGGACCGCTCTCGAACCAGGCATAACCTCATTAACGCTGAACGAAGAAACCTCCACCGGCCGTCAAACAACTCTCCAAAGGTGGGAACCCGGTGCCCGAAACGCGAAGAGTTCGTTACACGACTACTGCGAGGAAATTATGTTGATGGAAGGGGATTGAGGGTGGTTCGTGGTAAGATGACAGCGGAGGGGGAGGATGAGAGCGAAGTGGAGTGGTGGATAGGGGGCTGTTATGCGTTTCGCAAGCCAGGGATGCATGGGCCGTTTGAGAGTAGGAGTGAGTGTTTGATGTTTGTCGTTTGTACGCCGGCTGGGGAATGGGTAGAGCGGTGGCGTTGGGAAATCAGGTTGATGTTACAGTTAAGAAAATTTCGGCGCGGGGATATTAGTATTGCGGTGCAGTAGTAGAGTCAGTGTTGGGTACATGTAGTTGGCAAGGACGCATGGAATATCCGCTATGGAGTGAAGCGCCAAATCTACGCCACCGCACGTGACCGTGGACCCTGATAGACTTCGAGCGATCGTGGGGCTTCCAAAACATAGAAACAACGTCGACACACATCTTCTGTTTCTCGACGAACGTTTCATCGCCTGCGCGAGTGGTTGACACTGTTCATACTCGTCTTCAGTCTACCACTACCACCTCATCAGCGTACCCGCTTGGCCACAGTAAAAGACCGGCACGATGGGAGAATCACGGTACGTCCTCCTCAGGCTACAACGACTTCACCATACTACCGCATACTGACAGCATGAGTGTCTAGGCAAGAGCTCCTCACCTGGCTCAATAGCCTCCTCCAGCTCAACATGACCAAGATCGAACAATGCGGTACCGGGTACTTCCTCCCCTCCCCCCACCACCACTCCCCTCCACTAACCCATCCCCCACAGCGCAGCTTTATGCCAAGTCTACGACTCAATCTACCTCGACCTCCCCATGGCGCGCGTCAAATTCAACGCCAACAACGAATACGCCTACCTCGAGAACTTCAAGATCCTCTCCAACGCCTTCCGCAAACACCACGTCGACCACCCCATCCCCGTGCAAGACCTCATCAAGTGCAAGATGCAAGACAACCTACAGTTCCTGCAGTGGAGTAAGCAGTACTGGGACCAGTACTTTCCCGGCGGAGACTATGACGCCGTGGCACGGAGGAAGGGAGTTGGTGCGGGAGCGACACCGAGTATGGCGCCGGCGAATAGTGGGGGTGCGGCGCGGACGAGTGGGATGGCGCAGACGAGAGCGAGACCGGGGGGTGGGAGTGGGGGGGCTGCGCCGCGGACGAATTCGAGACAGATGGGTGGGGCTGGATTTGGTGGGGGTGCGGGTGCGGGTGCGAGCGGCGCGTTGCAGCAGAAGAACGCGGAGTTGACGGAGACGGTGCAGGGGTTGGAGCGGGAGCGGGATTTCTACTTCAGCAAGCTACGGGATATCGAGTTGATCATCCAGCAGGCGATGGAGGCGGAGCCGGCGATGGAGGAGCAGGAGGATAATATTCTGAAGCAGATACAGACGATTCTGTATTCGACTGAGGTGAGTGATGGAGCGGAGTGAGCGGAGCGAGCCTAGCGGATGTGGCGAGTGAAGCTGTTGATCTCAAGAGTCTGAGGGACGGTTAGCTAACGTGCATGGTCTACAGGAGGGATTCGAGATCCCGCAGGAAGCTGAAGCTGGTGAGGTGGCGGGCGAGGAGGAGACGTTCTAGGCGCTTTAGGTTGTGGATGAAGAAGGACAGAACATTGCAGCGAGTTTCAGAGATACCAACGTCGTATTTCGAAGCGTGGAGTGATGGCGGCGACGACGATATCGAAGAGCATGAATTAGGATGAAGTGAAATTTGGTGGCGAAGAACGACTGCGGTCGTCGAAAATTAGCATTTGGCTTCAGCGATCACTGTAGCTACGCCCTTAAGCCAGCGCTTGAGAAACAGATATGAACAACCCGGTCGTATTCACAGCCAATTCATTCATCATCCTCCTCCCCACTCTCCTCCTCATCCTCCCGCTCCTCCCTCCCCCGTTTCCTCTTCTCCTGCTCCACCCCCTTTTTCGGCACCCCCTCCCCAATCCCCAAACTCCTCTTTATCCTCCTCTCCAACTCCTCATCCCCCTCCTCAACATTATAAACACTCTTTGCCAAACCCTCCACCCCCTTCTCCCCCACCTCAACTTTGGCGCGTGGTCCAACAACCCAATAAACATCCTCCTCCCCGTTCCCGGCGTTCTCCTTAACTTTCACCACGTATCCATCCTTCTCCATCCGCTTCATTAGCTTCTCCGTCTTCTCGGACCCGTCGACTGGGGTGGCGTCTTCGAGCCCGAGACGCCGGAGGTACCGCTCCATTTTCGCGTCGGGCAGCAGCCCGCCTGAGAGCAGGATCAGGGACGTAAGAAGCGTATAAATAGAAGTATACTTCGCCTCCTCCCCCGCAGTCGGCGCAGCAATCGGCGGCAGTATCCCAGGATCTGCCCCCCTTATCCGCGCAGGTATGATCGACGTCAACACCCAAGTCTGCGGCGCCTTATTCGCTTGTGCCGCCTGCGACTTCTGCGCTGCGCGTTTCTGCTGTAACGTAATCTTCTCTTTGGAAGGGAGTTCGACCATCTCCATGCCGAAGACCGTTCGGAGGGAGTGCTGCGCGTTGTTGAAGACTGTTTTGAAGATCTTTGCGCCGGAGCCGTTGCCGAGGACTTTTTCGGAGATATCGCCGCGGCGGATGGGTCGGCGGGTGTATTCGCAGGCGAGGGCCATGCGGACGAGGTTTTTGGTCATCTGGTCTTCGTTGTCGCGGGTGTTGTTGGGGCCATTGCGGGCGGCGTCGGAGGCGTACGCGTCTTCCTCCGGGGGTGTTACACGGCGGCGTTGAGTTGGTGGTTCAGGCGAAGAGGCGGGCGATTCGGGGTCAGAGGGGGGGGCTTCTTCCTGGAGGGGGTGTTAGTTGTGGAGGGTGAGGGAGTGGGGGAGGGTTTGTACTGCGCGGCGTTTTCTAGGGCGGCCTAGCTGTGGCATCTTGACTGCAGGCTGTCCTTTCTGATGTCGTGGAGTCTGGTATATCGTAATGCAGGCACCTGGAGATCGCAGGTGAACGTTCATACCCGTTCGTGCCTTCCGATCGCGGCCGGGCATGCGCACGTGACGATCCCGCTTGACCCAAGCTCAACTCTGATACCCTGATATCGAATTCGGACTCCCATTCTCTTCCAAAACACGACCACAACTATTAACACTAACTACCTCCTATCGGTGGACGCGTAATATACCTAATCATGTTACTATCGACGAACTTATTACTTACTATACTCGTAAGCCTTAATCGCCCTTCGACGCGTCTAAGTTAAGTTTATACGTATTACGCGTATACTTACTACTACTATAGTAGGACTAGTACTTTGTCTAGTCTTTTATATACTACGGCATTATTATAAACTAACTACCTCTTAAAATAAAAATTATTTCTTTTAAATTACTTATTTACTCGTACTATTAAGTAGTTTATCGTAGCGGAAGTTTCGGTCCTACTCTAGTAGTAGTGGGTATACGCGTAACGCGTATAAACTCGACTCGGACGTGTCGAAGGGCGATTAAGGCTTACGAGTAAGTAATAAGTTCGTCGATAGTAATATAATTAGGTATATTACGCGTCTACCGACAGGAGGAGGTAGTGTTACTAGTTATAGTCGTGTTTCGGAAGAGAATGGGAGTCCGAAGTCGGTATCACAGTATTCGAGCTTGGGCCATGCGGGGTCGTCACATGCGGGATCATTCAGTAAAATACGAGCGTGACGCGTCGAGGAAGGCACGAACAGGTATGGACGGCAATCGCATCCCTCCATGCCTTGGGAACACACTCAACAAGAAGACGATTGTCGGTCCTACGCGTGACGCTGAAAAGGCGCTAGGTCGCGAGATCATTGCGCAAGGATTCGCTGAGGCCATTGGGCTTCGACTGGACAAGGTGCGACAGCGAATATACGTTACAGACCTGTCTGGGAGGCTCTGCGAGTGCATGACCGAGCCCGGACCAAAGACCAAGATCTATGAGCGGGCGGGACACTCATATACTGGTTTGGCGATTGTTAAGTATTGATCCAAGGAAAGTTGTTCTTCCGTAGCTAGCTGCCAGATTGCAGATATCCTCCTAAACACCTTGGAAGTTCCCGTCCAGAAAGCCAAAAGCGTCTGAATAGAAGTCGTAGTTGAATGCCATGGGCCCCGGATCGAAAGTGGAATTGTCTACAACACTGTTGTTCCAGTCTAAGAACGGAGCAGTGATAGCGGTGTTCGATAGTCCTTTCGGAGATTCATCCAGGAAGTGAGGAACACCCTGCTCGTATGCGGGACCAAAACTGTGTTCTACAATCCCATGAGTATCCCCATCGAGCACTTTCTGCGGCGAGAGAGCATGGTTATGTATTGCTTGTGGGGTGCCATGAATCAGGTTGCTCGGCCAAGCCACGCTGGAGCCATTGAGGTACTCAGACGACGAATGCGGCCTGGTTCTGGCACCCCTACCAATCGTTGTCTGGCTGTTGCTTCTGTTGTGAGAGGTGGTACTAACGTGTAAAGGCGTCGCAGTGATCTGTGTAGGTAAAGAGATTCCAGCCTTCCGAGTGATGGAAGCAATGAAATCGACTGCAGCATCCGCAGAGGCGTAGATTCCTGCCAGAGACTCGAGGACCTGGAGGCTCTGAAAAAGGCGAAACGTGCTTGCATCGCGCACATCCTCATCGCCGGAGTTGATATCCAGCATGTGAGAGAGGCAAGCCGCCACGAGTGCGGTTACCCCAATCAATCCGAGGTATCGCACCTGGTCTTTGCGGAGGAGCGTTTGTGAGAGCTTCGTAAGATTGCGTGCAGCGTCCTTGACCTTTGCTTTCGACAACTTGTGCATCCTCTGCGCCTCAGCTGTGTCGGGAGGAGGTTGTAAGGCATGCGCACGGTGCAGGACGTTGACGGCGGTCAAGTAAGTCATATTGAGTGTTGCCCAGTGAACGTCGGAGCAGATATGACTGGGATCCTCGTTTTGCAGAGCTGAGTGGTGCTTTTTGGCTGGTATGTCTGTCACAGCCACCTTCTCGTCTAGTGTTTGACGCCAGTCGTTCAGTTCTTGGCCACAATGTTCGAGTCCTGCGCTGCCATCGCGTTTTGATATTACCATCATTGTGTGCGGAACATCTGCCGAATTGGCCAGGGTAGTGTACTGAGAGGCCACAACACGCCCAATGCTGATACATAACTCCGCAAGCTGAATGCACATAAGAGCGGTAGAAGTGCGCTCCTTTCCGCTGGGAATGATCGTCTGGGCTTCGTCGTGGTCATCTTCGGGTTCAAGGTCGAAATCTTCCAAGGTCAGCATCTTCACGTCGAACTCATGGTCCTGTATCCGCATAGGTCGACGGGTTCCAAGCGTAATGAATCTGTCACGTATGTACAAACTCCACCACATTCTTCTCCGGTGATGCCGCAGTTTATCCGATGCATGTCCACCCTTAGGCTCACGATGCAACCCCATACTCCTAGCAATGTCGTAGGCGGCGCCGGTCCAGTGCCATGTATGTCTTCGATCGTCCCACCTGCTATACCACGAACTCATCAGCAGAACTGACTGCAAGATTGTCGCACTATCAGAGTCCACATCAAATTCGTACAGCAGCCGCGCACGATGAAAGAAAACATGACGGGCTTGCTTGGTCGAATCGAAGCCCAGCTTTCGAATTGCAGCTAGTGGGAGAGAATGGACACCAGCGAACATCACAGCCTGAAAAAGTAACAGACTGATCTGGTCGTCCTCTCGATTGTCGAAGATTGTACGGATGAACTGTCTGTAGTCCAGCATAGGCATAAAGGGGTGTACGCTCAACATGTAGCCACGAATGATTTCGATCCACATGTCAGGTTCCGGCAGTGTGAAAGCGCCTTTGCGCACGAGAAAGTCTAGATCCTCGGTTGGGATGCGAGCAGCTAGTGAGGCGATGAAAGGTGGCAAAGTCGTGGTGCCTGTGGGACTTTGATGTTGGAAGGGACGGCGATGATGGGAAGCATGTTGATTCCACGTATTCGTTCCGGTCTCGGGCGTAAGCAGTCCATCGTAGCCCTCAAATGGCACTGTCGGTCCTCCATTGGTGAGAACATCAGGAACACGCTCGTCGTTACTAGGAGGCCGGCCCGGATCTTGGTCGAAAGTCACGCTTGCTGGAACATACCCAGCGTCACCGCTGTGTACTGGGGTCAGCGTTCGCCGGATTGGTTTGCTCATCGAGTGTAATACATACGCCGTATCGTCACTAGACCCAGTCGGACAAGAAGTCGCCTCCCGTCCTGGATAACTATCAACCCTTACCACATCTGGCACTGAACCGTGCGTCGTTTTCGTTGGCTGTGGAAACGGTGGCGGCGTCGGCGTAGTCGTAGCTTCATCTCGACGACTGGCATTGCCGCCCTTGCCTCTTCGTGAGGCCAGGACTGTGCACTCCACCTGATCAAGTCGGCAATTGGTGCAGGGGTTGCCGTTCACCAAAACATCGCAACGTACCTAAAGCGATGAACAAGGAGGTTAGCAAAGATCTCATAGCTTCGACCATGCGAAGAAAGTCCTCAAGTGCTGCTTGAGCCGGGCCGTATTTGGACAGCCTTCCGAATTAGACACAAGCCCGCTGAGAGGCAGGATAAAGCAAGCATCCTGGACTATTACTCAAGACGGGATACCTTTCGTAGCGCCGCATAGTGTTTCCACTACCTCGAGCGCCGTCGGGAGCATCTGTCTTACTCACTTTCCGGTTTCGACATGCCTGGCAGGCCTGAGAAGAGCGGTGCTTGATCACACGTTCGGTATCGCCAGCTTCGACGACGGAATGCTTGCGTTTTCGAGCATTGGCTGGAGATGCATGCGCTCCTGCATCCATGTCAATTACGATAGGTTAATTGGAACTGTGCGAACTCTGCGACACTCATATCGCCACGTGGAATGGAATAAGGTGAACTGAAGTGAAGCAAGAAGTTGCTGTGCGGAGAAGCGGAGAACATTCACCGCAGGCCACTAGCTCTAGACTAACCGAAAGCAGTAAGAGTATAGAGCTGAGATTCGGGTGTTTTGGATGCGATGGTATGTTCTGCAGGCGACTGCACCACCACATGCTCCAGATTGGTTTTAATGAGATATCGAAGGACCCAGCATGTCATATTGGTTAACCAGTGAAGGTGAAGGAATGCCCTGCTTCCCGCTTCCTCCCGACAATTCTCATGCTACTTTGCGACCACTTACCCATTCGTACGAGCAGTCGCGTGACGGTCATCCCGAAGTCACAGAACATACGTGTCTGGGATGTTGAGTGCAGTAGTTTTTATAGCCTGCATGCATGGCTACAGAGTACATGGTTGAGTTAGAAGTCCTCTCCAACCTCATCCTTCTCCTCCCACGCCCATTGAAGGAACTTCTTCGGTACATCGACATGCTTTGCCCGAATGTAGTCAGTGAACCCCTTTCCCCTATTGTCCAACAATGTCGAACTACTCACACCACGGCCGAGAATGCCGTAGATCACAAAGTGGACAGCATATATGCCCGGAAACTCAACCCGCTCGATCTTGAACTCGGGCTTCCAATCTCGCCCAACCAATTTCTTCATTCGGTCCAAGGTCAAGAAGTTCCGAAGCCACTCCCAAATCTCAGGTCGGTCGGTAAAGAGACCCATGTTAACATTTGGTCCTGTGTTACGTCAGTGATGATGGAAAGGTCAGATCGATCGACCACTGCACTCTACCTTTGTCGCCTGATCTTCCAATAACGATGTTACCCAGTGGCATCGACACTGTCTCGCCAAAGGACTCAAGGGGAGTTGCCTTAGCAGTATCATAGGACTCGCGTTGTCCAAAATCCTCGTATGCAGGCGGACGAGTGACGGAGATGGACTGCTTCGTCTTGCCGCCTTTGTCTAGAAGATGCACCGCTTCTTCGATCTCGTCTTGTGGCATGATACATGGATAATAGACATAGAACGTCTTAGGGTCCGCCGTTCGCATGTCTTGCGCCCAGTGTAGCCCCTATATCAGCAGTCAGCGACGGAAGAGAACTGTCGTCCAACAGCTTGAGGCTTTCTGCAACTTACGGAAGGTTTCTGCTGTGTGTTGTCCGCAAGCAAGAGCTTGAGTGCAGATAAAGGCTCCGCAGTCTTTGCCTGTGCGAAGATACGTGAATACGTCGTGCTTTCGAACATGCTCCTCGGGTCCGTCCTCGCATTGCCTATGTTCTGAAACTCCAAGATGTCAAATGCATCGGCCAGACCCATCTCCTTCAGATGACGTCGGATTTGTATCTCATACAAGTGGTGTTTGCGATTGTTCGAATAGCCAGCAAAGTTGGCCAGGTTTTGTGATTCGAATCCACCTTTGAAGAAGATCGCCAGTTTCGTTGTGGGAGGAGGCGGACGCCCCTTGATACCAGAAAGCTTAACACGGTCTTTGCCCACTTCCTTGATCTCAGCATCGTCGAGGAGAGCTTTGACATCGCTGTTCAAATAGACGTTGCCTTGGATCTCGTACAACAACTGGCATTTAATGGTTTCCTCTGTGACAAAGCCGCCTGTGCCCTCATGTTTGGTGATGACACATGTCCCATCGTTTTCTATCTCCGCAATGGGGAAACCAGAATCGATGAAAGTCTCCAGCGGATATCTATTGAAGCCAGAAAAATTCGACCCGGAGGCGTACGCAGAACATTCGATGATGTGGCCGGCAAGAAATGCCCCTGCTAAGCGATCGTAGTCCTTGTCTGACCACCCGTACCACCACCAGGCTGCTCCAATGACAGGCGACGCATCTGCAACCCGGCCGCAAATAACGATGTCCGCACCGTTCTCGAGACCCTTGACGATTGCCCGAGCTCCAATATATGCAGTTGCTGCAAGCACTTCCTTAGCCGTGAACTTTGCGTCTTCGTGGTTCTTTCCGCTCATGTCCTCCCAGCTTCGTGGTAGCTTGCCAGCGTCGTTGAGGGAGTCCCGAACTCGGTGGGTAATGTTGTCTCCAGAAACATAAGCGACGTTCAGATCGTAACCTTTCTCGTCGATCAGCTCCTGGCAACGCCTGGCCATGTTTCCAGGTCCAAGGGCGCCAGCATCGATCACGACCTTGATGCCCTTCTCGGCAATGACATCCATGGACAGCTGCAGGCCCTCCCAAGCATTCTTCTTAAAGCCTTCCCCGGTCCCGGCTTCCAAGGCAGTCGCCTCCTGAGGGATGTTGTTTTCTGCTAGCCAGTCACCAGTGATGAAATCGATGTCGCCCAAGGTCGCTTGTTTACGCATCTGCCATGCTGGCTCCATCTGGCCTCCAGCGACATTGGCAATACGAACGGGACGAGTTCCTCGAACTCGCTCAAGCCTGTGTTCCTTCATGTTGAAGGCTTCGACTCGACAATTCTCTTTCAGGATCTCTCAAAGACGGGTTACTTGTCAATATGCTGTTGAATTCGTCTTTGATGGCACCTTGAAGCTGGGGTTGAGTTGCAATGTGTAAGATTCGTTCGTCCAACGTTGGTCGTCTCCACAACGAGCCATTGACCGCCGCCTTTCTCGCAGTACAATGGCGAACTCTCCCGGTACCGGACTCAGCGCCATGTTCGAGTGTTTACCGATCCCGATGGTGTTGAATGACTTCCTCGGGAAGGGTCCACAGGCAATTGCCTCGGGAAACTCTGCTTCATTCTGGAGACACTTCTGCGCATCCACACATGAGGTCTGACCCTTGGGGCGGTAGGAAAACGAACGCCTTGTCGCAGGAGTATTGGTTGTCGGTCCATCTACATTGATTGTTTAGTAGCCTGTGTCGTCTGTCTCCTCCTTCGGTGCTTTAGATAGAACTAGTGACATCACCACGCGTCAATCTCGCGATTCCACTACGCGAGTGTCTCTACCACCGCTCGGCTTTAGCATTGTCTCCTCGTCTACTTCAACACCGAGATCGGTACCCCTCGAACGTTCAATGTCGTTCCTAAAGATGCCCAGGCTGGAAGGAGCGGGGTGTGTATATCTTTGTTTGTTGTAACAAAGACTACCTATACAGTATTAAGAAATTGGCCAACGACCATAACAATAATGTCTTTCGATGATCTACCAAAGTGGGACGACCTCGAGAACAAGAAGCGCTACTGGCCTGCGAAGAAGGGTACTAAAGATGAAGGACTTGGTATGCTCAGATACTTGACGCCAGCGCATGTTGCACAGGTGGTCAAGTCCGAAGTGCAAACAGGCGAAAGAGTATGTAGCCATATTCGAGACAGTAGAAGACGATGCTTCAAGTCTGCTAACTTCGAGATGATGTAGGTATGTCTCAATTGGGAGATGACCAAACTGGAGACTCCTGGTTTCAATCGTTTTCCATGCGAGCACGAGATTGTACCTATCCCAAACTACGAAGGCATTGCCTGGGATGATATTTGGCGCTTCAACCCACAGGCTTCCTCGCAGTGGGACGGATTTCGCCATTATAGCACCGACATGGGAGACGGCACGCGCGCATGGTATGGAGGAACCACGTCGGACGAAATCACCAATGGCGAGAGTGACCGCATTGGTGTTGGCCACTGGGCTCAGGACGGCATTGCCGCACGAGGATTTCTCATCGATTATGTGTCCTACTGTGAGAAGAAGGGTGAGTGGCCAGAGCCCGAGCCGGCTCAAAACCGTGGACCAAACACAAGTGCTAATTGAGTCGCTTCTTTCGATCAGGCATCGAATGCAATGGAATGAACGGAACTGCAGTCACTCTTGAGGAAGTCCTGGAGATCGCCAAAGATTGCAACATCGAGTTCAAGCCCGGTGATATCTTCTTCATGCGAATTGGATTTGTCAAGACCTGGGAGAGCATCTCCATGGACCAGAAGAAGGAATACCGTACCCAGACCCAGGCACATAAGCATAAACATACTGGGCTCATCCAGAGCGAAGAAGTCGCTCGCTTCGTGTGGAACAACCGTATTGTGGCGGTTGCTGGTGATGGGGTAAGCACATCGTCTGAGAACGAAAACGTTGGTACAATATCGACTGACTCCCTTTCCTCTATTATAGGTCAGCTTCGAGGTAAGGCCGAACAGAAACAACGAGTGGTCGATGCACAACTACTGCCTTGCCGGTTGGGGAGTGCCAATTGGTGAGATGTTCGACATGGAACGCCTGGCGGCACTCTGCAAGAAGCTGAACAGGTGGACGTTCTTTGTCACGTCCAGCCCCTTGAACCATCCTCGGGCAGTAGCATCGCCTCCAAACGCGATGGCAATATTCTGAAGGTATAGCTATATCGGAATTGAAGATTTATTCGCATCTCGTTCATGTCGTCTACATCGGGCACGCAGCACCACGACTTGAATTAAAGCATCAAAGTCGCTCATGCTGTTATAAGCCCGGAAGTCCCTCGTATCCGGCACATTGCGTTCACAGTATACACCTGAGCGAAGAGGTGGTGTCAACGGAAGGCGAAGCATTACCGAAACTAATAGCCGAGGGTTCGTTGTCTGTTTGTTGAAATTGTAGATGAGTGCATTCTGCTAGCGATTGGATCTGTCTGAACTAAACACGTGAGCGTAGTCTAGCAACATATATGATTGATGTGTCTCTAACGTTAATGTAGGGCTTCCGAAAGACATCGTTACTGTCAGTCTGTCACCTTCACTGACTCGATCTTGGATCCCTGAATCATCAAGATGGGCGGTCCTGTGCGGGCAACCGTTCGATACAACGTTCCAGACCTCTCAGTCAAGCCAGAGGATCGTGGACTATTCTCTGGCCCTGCACACAGTCATGGAGAAGACGTTGAAGTCGACTTGTACGATCCATCAACCTCACCAGAAATAATACAAGGACCGGAAGGGCTGGACGTACAGGGTTTCACATATATCAAGCATCAATCTGCTCTTAACGAGGATGAGTGGCTGGAAGGCAGCAACGTCGAAGACATCTATGTGTCGGAGGTCCAAGGACTAGTTCGCCAGGTCACCGGTGCGAAGAAGGTCGTCGTCAACCATTTAGGCATCCGTAAGCGTTTAGCTGCGAACAATAACGACCCGACATTCTATCGGAAGAAGGGCGACACACACGATGATGCAGTGAAGAAGCTCACCGAGCAAGATCGTCCCTGGGGTGTGTATGGTCGTCCTCAGTAGCACACATTCTTAGCTCAATTAGGAAATAATGCTAACCTCTGATCGAAAGTCAACGGCAGACAAGATGCAGGTCTCGAGCCGGCTCGTTTCGCGCACTGTGACTATACGCTGCGAGGCCTGAAGCGAACAGCGAGATACTGCCGCAAAGACATTTCTGCAGCTGCACAAGAAGCCCTACATGCCGAGGACGAAGGCCTGGGACCGAAGCGATATGCTGCCTATTCTGTTTGGCGACCAATCAAGCCGGTCAAGCGTGACCCTCTTGCCGTGGCTGACTGGCGCACAACAGACCCTGCTACAATGCAGCCCATTGAGTATCGTGCCACCAGCAACGTCCTGGAGAGTGGGGAGTACATGCTGGAGCAGCTTACCCAGACGCCGCAGGCCAAAGACTCGAGACAAAGGTGGTATTGCAAGACGGACCAAGAGCCTGATGATGTCCTGATCTTAAAGTTCGCCGACACGGCGACCGAGCGTGATCCAAAGATGTCCGCTCTATGTGCGCACTGCTCGCCGGTGGTACATGGGGTCGCTGACGATGCAGAGCCGAGGATGAGTGTCGAGGCACGGGTGATGGCGTTCTGGTAACGATGTAGTCAAAGAGTTTCATGTGGCAACGGTCCGTCATGTCAGATAAGCTACCGTCCATGGAGCTGAGTCTCGAGCTTGAAGTAGGACGAGAGCTGAACGATGGCCTGACGAACACCGTCGATGTTACCCTCGAGCTTGAATATGCTGAGAATGCTATACATCGTCCCATCCGATTTTGGAGGGTATCGAACATGCAAACAAGCAAAACTCTTCTAAGAGTAATCCATCGTACAGCGGGTTCGGGACCGCGCAAAGCTTAGTGATACTTGTTCTGTCCTGATATTAGCGAGAAAATCGAAAATATCGATTCCGCAAGCAGTGGCAGCATACCTTTTCCGCCTGAGTATCGTTCTCGAGATAGATTTCGATCTTTGGCGTCATTTTAGGCCCTTCAAATCGTTAGTGAATGTCATATATAAGGCAAGGGCTGCCCAATAACGATTTACCAATGTCTTCCAGGAAGAAGCATGCAATGATAGCTACGCCGCCAAAAGCGATCGACGCCAACGCCACAGTCCTATAGAAAGTCAGCGAACTGCACACACTGTCTCATATCTCCCTACTTACTTCACTCCTTGCACGTAGCTCTCGATGAATGCAGCGCCCGCTGCTGTGGCAATGTCTGTCGTCAGACCTTGGACTTTCTTCAGCGCCGCTGCACCCAAAGGCAATGCCGCGAGGACAGCTTCGGCGACCTGAGGTGACGCTCCAGCAGCTTCCGCAGCCGGGATGACATGGCTGACTGCATAGCTCGTCTGGACGCTCACCAAGATCGATGCGAAGGTTGTGACGGCAACAGCTCCTCCTGCGTATCTTGCAACGCCGGCAAGCCCACCTGCGATGCCCAGTTCGACTTGATCCGCACCAAACTGAATATAGGCAATCGACAGGTATTGCGCATAGCCGTAGAATGTGGCGGTAAGGAAAGCAAAAGCAATGCCCAGGTTCTCATGCGCCGGGGTGACGTATGCTAGAAGACCGCCGAAGAACGTCATCAGAGTGATTGGGACGCCCATCTGCCACTTCCAGTGTTGGAAATACTTGCCGCCAAAGGACAAGATCATGGCTCCAGTGAAAATCCCAAAGCCCTGGACCGTCGCGAGTAGATAAACTGTGCGCGGTGGCGTTTCAGCGTTGGTGAAGTAGACTCCTACCATAGTTGGCCAGGTAATGTTGGTACCGTAGTAGAACATCGTAACGACAAATCCAACGACGAAGGGAGCGGTCAACGCTCGTCCCCTGTTGGCGGTGAATAGTCGAGTGGGTGCGAGTGGCTCCTTGATGGGCGCAAAGGTCTCCCAGAGGGCGAAGAAGAGAAGGCATACGAAGCCGGCGACCAACAATCCGATCACAGTTGGAGAGTTCGAAGGTAGAAGTTGTACGTACACGATGCCGGACAAGATCATGGACGCCGCCGCAGTGAAACTTAGGATCCCGACATAGTCCAGACGTCTTACGGCTTGGTCCCACGGAATGCCGCGTGGGTGCTTGGGAGGATGGTAGAACAGAGCAAGGATGACGGATGTGATGGCAATCGCGATCACAACACCCCAGTAGCCCCACCTCCACTAAAGATGTATCAGCATTAGTCGTGTAGAGATCGGCTTTTGAGGCACAGTAACTATGCACTTACAGTCTGGCCATGAGTGAAAGCAATGCGTGCCACCACTGGACCGACGATCACATCGAAGTAGATGAGTCCATCAGCAATGACCACTGCGAAGTGTCGCCACTTGTTGGGCAGTAATTCTGGCAGCGCAAAGGCGGCGAGCTGGCAGTTTCCAGCTCCGAAGCCTATCATAACATGGGCAACGATAGTTTGACCGATCGTGTGAGACGTAGCACCGACAATGCAGCCAACGAATACCAGAATGTTGCCGAACAGAATGAAGTACCGCCTGCCAAAGAGATCCGAATTGGCGCCGCAGACCATGAAGGCGATAGTGCCGCCTGCCGTATATACGGATGTGACCCTATGCAGACTTGTCAATCTACGGATCTGTGATTACGTGGCCATACATACCAAGCTCCCGAAGCTGGATTTGCTCCGAACTCCTCAGCCATGCCTGCCAAACATCAGCACTCGAACGCCTGTGTGCGTCATAACGCAGCTCAAGCCAACATGTACTCACCCGACTGGATCGTAGAGAAGAAGGGGACAGGCCAGAAACTGATACCTAAAGCGAATAAGTCAACACGATCAGTTTCGGGTTTAAGACCTTTAGACAACACATACCATAAGAGAGGGCAAGCACGACAACGACAGCCCATGTCTTTGCCGTCACTACGTATTCTCCGTCCTCGATAGGGATGTTAGACAGATCGTAGCCTGCCCCGTGACTTGCTGTCCTTTCGATATCCTGCTGGGACTTCTCATGGTTACTGGCGTTTGACGAAACGTCATGGTGTTCGCGGTGGAGAGCTGACTTCTTCGACCCCTTCATATCATGGAGGATATCGGTCGCTGTGATGTCTGCCATGGCTTTCTAGATCCGGCAGATGTAGTCGATCGACCTTAAGAAGGAAAGAAAGTTGTAAGAGCCGCGACATCTTGGGGGCGAGCCGTCCAGATATCAAGCATACAAAGGCTTCGGCGTTCACTGCCCGGGCAGCCACTATTAGGAAGGAGGCGCTGCGATCGGGGATCAACAGACGAGCGCGGGGATCCGTCCGTTGGTCTGGCTCGCGTGGCAAGTTCCAAGGAGATGGTCCATGTGATTGAGTTGGGAATAAGGTTATGGGCTAGCGGGGCTAAAACATGGGCAAGCTTTGATCTTGTATGCACTTCACGGGGACACGGTGGTCCATTGGCGTCCAGATCTTGCTTGCTTCTCACGATGCAGATGAGGACGAAAGGATGGGCGGCTGGGCTAAGATCCTGCGTCAACACGGACATGCACACGGACGACAGGGCAAGCCGACCACTGGTCACCTTACGTACGGATACCCGAGGTTACCGACAAGTGTATCTGGACCACGTGGAGTCCTCGAGCTGCAATCCCATTCTGCCGTGGACTGCACCTGGGAAAACGCAAAGTGGCACTTACCACGAAAGTGCCACGAGATGTCGTCAGGTTCTCAACCCAAGGCGATCAAAAGCCGTAACTCAAATCACTCCTCGGAACCGCGATATGGCTTTAAGTCGGAACTGCTGAATACAAGGATAATAAGTCCAGTTTCTGTCTGTCTGCCTATTATATAGTAAAAATAGTCAAACTTCTGTGACATCAACAACTGAATCTATCAGCACAAAGGAATGCCAACATGGCAACTGCCGCTGTCGCCCATCCAACAGACGCCCTCCATTCAGAGCCTTCGACTTTGTACCACTACCTTGAACTCAAAGACGGCGGTATCGTTCAGACGTACCCTGGAACTGTGTTCGAGAAGCGCAGGAAGCATGTGCCGCACGAAGTAGACATCAAAGACCTTCGTCCTGTTCGATCGGAATTCTCGCTGGACGAGAACGGCTTCCAGCTAGTGGACTTTTCGCCAAAAGAGAAAACGTTTCTTGACGAAGCACATGTTGAGCAAGAGTACTATCCCGAGTGCAGCAACCTGATCAAGAAGCTGTAAGCTATTCCAATATGGTCGTTCTCGATCAAGAAACTGGGAGCTCACACTCCACAACCTACAGAACCGGAGCTTCCTACGTCCATCCCGTATCGTACCTTTGCCGCCGTCACACGTTCACAGACGCACAAGGCGATGCTCTCGCCAAAGAAGATACGGACTTCGTTACGAAGCACAATCCAGCGGTCTGGCTTAACGGATGACAGCAAGGAGATCAACGGAATCTGTAGCTGATGAGACTGGCAGAGATTCGTCCACGTTGATCAATCGTATCGAGGCGCTGAACAAATTCTTTACCTGAACCTACCCGAAGAAGAGGCAGAGCGACGTATGAAGAATCATTGGGCCATCATGAACATATGGTAAGCATTTCGGGTCCACATCGTGACCTTCTCCCAAGCGCCAACTCACCTTGTCTCCAGGGCGCCAATTGAGTGAAGAGAGACCCTCTCGCGTTTTGCGACTATCAATCGCTCGACGAGAACGACTTCCGTACTGTCGTTGCGAACTTGCGGCCTCCGGGAAAGGGACAGTATGGCAATGTATCCAAGAACATGGCACACAACAATCAGCGAGCCGAGTGCTCGTCGAACGGTGAGGCGGCAGCGCGGCACGAAGTCGCAAATCTGGCGCACAACCCTGGTCAGGAATGGTATCACGCCAGCGATATGTCTCCGGACGAGGCTTGGGTCTTCAAGATCTTCGACTCGAAGAAGGATGGCCGGGCGCGATGCGCTGTGCACTCCTCCTTCCCACTCAAGTCGCAAGACGAAATCAGCGGACCTCTCGAGAGAAAGCGTTGAGGCGAGGTTTTTCGTCTTTTGGGATGACGAACCTGTTGAGTAGCTTCGTGCTATCTACCTCTACTATATTTGTTGACCATCAGTTGCTCACCCAATATCAGCAGTTTTTCTTGCATATGCACCGCAATGGAAACGAACACGAGGTCTGCTGAATATCCGTGCTTGACTTGCGGAGTGAGAATGTTGCTTTACACCGTCGAACGCTACTCCGTCTGGGTAGTCTCCCGTCGACAGCCTCTTCACAACCACGTACCGCAAGTACCACACTGCCAACGAAGCTGGTAGGTCGTAAGAGAAAGCTGAAGAGCCTATCCGGATCATGGTATTGATCAAAAAGTAGTTGCGCTCGATGACTGGTCTGGAGTGCACAAGGGCCGACAAAAGCACATGAAACCAACTTCTCACTTCGTTCACTCATCCGCGGACCTCCACTCCATCTCTACTTGCTCAGAGACAAATCTTCCCATCCTCGGTCCGCCACATCGTTGACTGTCTTGCGATACAGAGGCCCAGGGCCAGTATATCTGACTGGAAATCTCTTGGTCTTTCCTTTGACGTTGTGGTTAACGCCTGTCAGCCAGCTGTCGATCTCGTTCGACAACTGTCCTTCGCCATTTGTGATGACATGGTCCTGATGTACTAGGGTCAGTCCAGACGTTCAGACGAACCGCAACAGGTGCATGCTTACAGTCCAGTACTCAACGCGCTCCTCAGTAGCCTCCGCGCGCATGATGCCATTCTCCATACAGTGCTTGATAAATCTTCCTACCGAGTCGACTGCGAATTCGATGCTGCGTGGGATGTTGCCGAACGCTTGATGAGGACCCATGATCATCGCCTAAAGAACAACATCGTACAACGGTCAGTCGTGTCTCGAAAAGCTCAGCGCTGTCGATACTAATACGTACCATGTTTGGGAAGCCCTTGACGAAGAGACCGAGGTATGTCTTGACACCATCCTCCCACGTATCATTCAGAGTCTTGCCATCGATGCCACGGAGGTCGATGCCTCTGAGTAGTGCTCCCGTTACGGCATCGAAGCCAGTTGCGTATATTATGAGGTCTAGTTCAATTTCTTCTCCGGAAGCGAGAACGATACCGTTAGCGCTGACCCGCTCAATCGGACTATCAGCCGTGTAGTCGACGAGGCGGACATTAGGCTTGTTGTATACGTCAAAGTAATTTGTCTCCAGTGGTACACGCCTCGTTCCGAATCCGTGGCTTTTGGGTACCAGTTTCTCGGCCACAGCTGGGTCGTCCACCCTTTGGCGGATCTTGGCGGCGTTGAAGTCGCTGAAGGCTTTGTTGGCTTCGCGATCTGTCAGGTGATCTGCAAAGGCACCGAACCATTTGGCGAAGCCGCGCTGGCTATAAAGGTCTTCCCAGAATGCCAGGCGTTCTGCTTCGGGGACTTCCATGGTCTTGCGGGTATCCATGGCGTAGCAAAATCCAGCAGGAGAATCCGAGCACATCTTCATAATCTCGGGATAGCGTCTTCGTAGTTCGGTCATCTCCTCAGCTTCAATCTTAGTGTTGCGAAGTGGAGCTGCCCTGCACGATGTCAGTGAACTGTTCATAGCTGCTTATCTTCGAACGCCCTACCAGTTTGCCTGAAAAAGAAGGGCAAAAGGGTTAGCGATTGTCTTAGATAAGATAGAGTTTTGCAAGATCGTACCGTACGCTGGAACACAGTAAGCGACTTCAAGGGCAGCTTAGCAATCTCAGGAATGATCTGGATTGCTGTAGCGCCAGTGCCAATGATCCCAACCCTCTTTCCTTCGACACTCCACTGGCTTGGCCATCGAGAGGTATGGAAAGACTCTCCTTTGAAGTCTTCTACTCCAGGAATGTTCGGGAAAGTAGGATCGTTCAAGATGCCCATCGCTGTGATCAAGAATCTACTGGAGTACTGCTTGCCGTTTGAGTCTGTCAGGAGCCACTGGGTCTTGTCGTTCTGCCAGTGCGCCGTCTTGACCTTGGTATTGAACTGCATATCTCGGCGTAGGTCGAACTTGTCAGTAATGAACTGTGCATATTTGAGAGTTTCTGGTTGCGGCGAAAAGTGCTCGGTCCTACAGATCAGAACGGTGAAAGGGTCAATAATGCCTTAGACGAGAGAGATCCACGGACAACGGGGACTCTTCTACCCGATGGTTACTCACCAGTCCCATTCGTCCAGAACTTCTTGGGAAAAAGTGAAGTGGTAACTGTAGCTTTCTGAATCGAACCTGCCTGCAACATGTCAGGGTCGTCCTCATTCGAGGTTGTTGGGTACGAGCATACACCCGGGATATTTATTCCTGCATACTATCAGCGTAAGTCCAGTTTTCGAAGTTTGCAATGGCACTCGAGGTTTCTCACCAATACCACGTCCCCCCTTCACCTGATCCAGCCTCAAGAACTCTTGCTTTTACACCGAGTTCTCGCATACGGTATATTGAATAGATGCCGCTCAAGCCTGCTCCGATGATCAAAACATCGTAATCCGTCTCCATCTGTCCGATACTGCCCATCTTGATAAAAGAGTCCCCCGCAAGGAGCAAGTGCAAAGATGCAGCGAAACAGCGAAATGAAGTAGAACGAAATGGAATCGATGAAAGCCCAATAGAGAACCTCGCAATGGGATGAGCCCTCCACTGCCTTTTGCTTACATATTTCTAGTCTCCAACTGCTTCACTAAGTCTGAAGTCAATCATGAAGCTTGGACGATCCAGCCCGGTGTATGACTTCCGGCTACTCTCCTCGCGGAGCACTCAATACATCATCACCCCGCCGAGTGCAAACAGTGGTACTAGAAACTTTGCTCGGGTATTGCCATGTGTTTGCCGGAGTCGAAGGAGGAGAAAGGGTCGGAGGGGCGATGATAAACTTTCCACTCAGCCGCTGTCAACAACGCGGTCCTGGTCGTAGAACTACTGTGCATACTGTCTCGTTTCACTCGTCGTAGTTCAACTGAAGTACCTAGCAAACGATAAACGTTTCTGATCTTGGAGGTAGAGCCTTAGACAGCTTCACCTCGAAAACGAAGCGTGACAATAGCAACCAGACAAATTGCAAATCAGCACATCCCAGAGCTGATCTGTAGTATACAGCTACTCATGTCGCCAGATCAGTACACATATCTGTATAGTGGAGAAGCGTCACCCATGTCGAGCAGTTCCTCTGTAAAATGATTAGCCGTCAGTCTCATCATATCCGAAGCTGGTTTGACCTACGTTCGGAGTACTTCTCCCTTACTTCTGCTTCTGTATACTGGTCTCGTTTGTGGTTGATGCGCTCGAGCGCACCCCTTAAGAAGAAGGTGCATCCGATCGCAATAACGAGGAACCCTAGACTCAAGCCGTAGCCAGTCCAATAGCGAGGCGCTTCGTCAGCGAGGAAGATATTCGACCCGATCGCTCCGCCGAAATTCGCCATCATCAGAGACAAGGCTACTCCACAAGCCCTTTTGGAACTTGGCGCAATGTTGTTGGCTATCCAGGACACCACCGTGATGACGCCAGGGTAGCAGCCTGCGGTGACCGGGAAGAGGAAAGCATAAGTCAGGCCCGGCAGCCTCTCCTGGGGAACGGCCAGGAGACCGATGAAGCCAACGACGGCGGCTAAATATGGAAAGACAACAAACTTCCATCTGTTCTTGTATCGGTCTGATAGTCTGGCGCAGACGATGGTGGAGATAAGAGCACCGGCGTAGATCGGCACTGTAAGAAGCTGGGCTTGGGCGGAGCTGTATCCAAGGTTCACGATGATCTGCGGTGCGGTGAACGTCATGGCGTAGTTGGGTATCCTGTCAAGTCTTAGCACTCACACATCCAGCACGGTAGGAAATATTCTTACGTTGATCCCCAGTAGATGAAGACGGTAACCCAGATCTTGCAATCGGTCTTTGATCAAGTACTTAAGCTCGAACTTCTCGGTGGTGTTGACCCTTCCTTCTTTGGTGCCAGTGTCCTGCTCGAGGCGATATCGAAGGAATTCCTTCTCCCTAGGGCTGAGCCATTTGGCAGTCTCGGGCGAGTCGGGTAAAAGCCAGAAGACGGCAAAGCCGGTCAAGATGGTGACCATGCCCTCCTACAGACAGAAGAGCATAAGCGTTAGCATATGTCTGAGACAAGGCAGGGTTTGGCCCAGCGATCTCGTACCAATATGAAGATCCAGTTCCAGCCGGCCAGACCGCCCACGCCGTCCATCTTGCTGATCCCGAAAGCCAGTATGCCAGAGAACGCTCCTGCCAAGGACGCTGCGCAGTAAAAGATCCCTATACGAGTTTGCACTTCGAACCTGCACAGAAGTTTTAGCTGTGTATCGGATAGTAGAAGCTCCCTATCTATATCTTACCGACAATACCAGGCGCTGACCAAATATGTCGCAGCAGGAAAAAACCCTGCCTCGGTCACCCCCAAGAATATCCGAACGCAAAGCAGGCCCTCGTAGTTGTGGATCGCCCCAGTGCAGGTGGTTACCTACAATTCATCGGTCAGCTGGTCTGTGGCTTGCACGAAACTCAGCGGAGTACCTACCGTTCCCCAGGCTACAACCAGACACCCGATCCAGCGAGAAGGGCGCAGTATCTTCAGCATCACGTTGGCCGGAATCTCTAAGAGGCAGTATGGAAAGAAGAACACCTGCGATGCGGTCAGTCTCAGAATCGACTCGAACGGCAAGAGGTACAATGATACCGTCGCGGCCAGATTGAACTGCGTTCCTGTAAGAGCCAGATCGTCTGCGAGACCAGCTACTTTGGCATTGCCTAAGTTCGAGCGGTCCAAGAAGGCCAGCAGGTAGAGGAATGAAAGCACCGGCAAAAGCCTCCAATCGATCTTGCGAAGCACTTTGGCAGTATCGACGTCCTCGAACTGCTGGGCAACACCCATCTCTTCGACACCGAGTATTCTTGCCGCACGCTCGTGGTGGAAACTCGCCTCCTTCCCACTCTCGCCATACTCGGCGTTGCCTGTAGAAGCTCTCATGGTCCCAGTCCTGCCTTTGAATGTCAGGTAATCTGACCAACGATATGGTACAGCGTAGGTGGAAGCGTCACAGAGAGTAATGACATAGAATGTCGCCAAAGCCTACGGTAGTTCGGTTGTGCTGAGGTCCTTGCAAATGCCTCATGAACATCTTCTCCGCTCCCAAGCGTTCGTTGTTGGTTCTACGGCAACGACATCCGGCGCCGTTGTACTTTCGACGACCGAATGGGTGCGATTTTCGTATTGCCACGAGTCGTAGCATGCTTGGCAGGTCCGCTCTTTAGTGGTGTCGGAGTTTCAACCGGATCGTGAACCATGATTCCCATGAAGCTTTAATTGCCGCGGGTATATCTCTTCGGCAATGGGCTGGAGATCTCGGGCTCTCGACTATGATCTGTCTGCGCATGGCCGAACTGGTTACATCTTGTGAGGACATGCTGCACTACCCACTGTACGTGGCTGACAACTGGAGGGTCGAAAGCGCCAGGTGTCCTTAAGAAAATGGTGGAGAGTATTACTTCTCATACCGTTTGCCCGAGGTCGCACGCATCAGGCCGCTGCCGCTCTTGAGGAAGTTCAAGATCTCGCACGAGACTCGCATCCTGATGAGATGATGTGAGATGGAACATTCGGTCGTTGAAACGCTCCGATGAAGATTCAACTCCCATCCTCTAGTTCTAGAACTTGAAACAAAAGCACAGACCATAGCAGCATTCACTTCGCCTTTACATCTGGAAGAACAACAAAGTCCCGTCCCCTTCCTTCCTGCGATCCTCAGCGCTGTACTTCGCTATCGACTAGCCGCTGAAGATGGCGTTGCAGGCGATCTGCGCAATGGACACTCCGCCTGCTATGACCGGGTCGGCGTCAAACCGTGTGGTCCCAGCGCCGATGATACCAAAAATCTTGTCACAATCGAAAACTCCAGTCTCACCCGATTTGCCGGTCATCTCGATAAAGGCATTGATATCGAAGGTCGGGTCGAAAACGTGGCTGAGATGAAGCTGGCGTAGGTACATTCGACGCTGTGTGAAAGACCATCATTAGTCAAAGTCGTCCAAATCATCGTACAGAATCCAGAGCACCGGACGAACTCACAGCGACTCCCTTTGGCAGTCACTCAATTCAGGTCCAGAGTCGGGGTCCCGCTTCTTACTGAAAGCGCACTTCTGCCCGGTCGTATCCGTGCACTGTTGCGACTGCAGAAGGACATGCTCGATTGCATTCAACAAAGCATCCGTGACAGTCTGGTTGTTGTTGACCAAGCCCTCCATCACAAAGCCGCCGCTGGTTTCGTGCAGAACACCCAATGAATCGATGTTGTAATCAAAGGATAGTGGCGTCCCCAGATCGCAACTGGATGCGAAAGTAAGCTTCCGCATGAGACCCCGCAGCCATGTCGTGCAGGAGCTTACCCTTTGCTCTGGCATACCTGCTGCCAGAGCGGCTTGAAGCCGAAGAAGTCAGCATCCCCGGCGTCGAACTACATCCCATCAGCTTCGAACTTGCAAAACGAACACATCACGTCGCCCCGTTCCTACCTGGGTTGCTCCAACGTTCACCTGGATCGTTGCTGTCGGTACTGTTGTCGCGGCTGTCTGGCTTGGGCCCACTACCAACCCTGGGCCGGTCACGAGTGTTGGCGCTACGAGTGTGGTTATGTTGGAAGAGCGTGTGGGTTGTGGTGTAGCTTTGTGAAGCGGAGAAAACTTGTCTGAGATCGGTGTACTGCAATCTTGTCGCTCAAGGCGATAGCTGCAGTCTTATACATCTTGCTTGCCACCTTGTTCACGTTGTCACTATTGTTGTTCTCACTGCTAGTGCTTCGTTGTCTCGCATCCGCGAGCACACTCGGAGGTCCTGATCCGTGAATGTGGAAGGGAGAGATATGCAGACGAGGAAGACTAACCTCAACAACGTGTTCGTTCCTGGTCGTGCGAAGCGTTGCTTGGCTACTGCTTGCACGCAGCAAGGCAGATTGTCGCCAAGTATACCAAGAGCCCGGCCCTTGGCATATGCTTCGAGTTGTTGGGACTAAAGGCTGGTTGCCGGTTCTGGCAAGTAGTCGAGACGAACTTTGATGCTCGTGGCTTGCAATCCGCTGTTCTTCATGCTTATGCAGGCGTGTCTTTCAATAGCCACTGCAAGTCTGAATCAATCCTGTAATGATGGCGACTGACAAAGAAAGTGCTTCGTTTTGTGATGATGTGTACGGGTGCTGTCCTGGAACCTCATCCTACTCCGGCGTCCAGTAGTTCTGATCGCTCACGACTGCTTTGTCGAACTCAAACTTCCCTGTCTCCCTCGCTCTCCAATCTTCCACCCCCTTCGGCGTCTGCTTGATATACATCGACGGATCTTGAGACATATTCAGGAAGAATGGCTGGTCCAGATGATCGAAATCTCCATCCACCCATTCTATTCCAGCCGTCGAGATACCCCAGGACTCCACTTGCTGCTTCGACACCGCTGGCAGCTTCAGCTTCATCGGGCACTGGTACCATGCAACAAAGTAGTCGATGGCCAGCATAATCCGGTGATGGTCACTCGTGTTCGGCATTCCGGCGTGCCAGAGTCTCAGGTCCCCGAAACAGATGGAGCCTTTCTTCACGGTTGGCTGCACTGGTCTTCGCTCCCTAGAACGCCTCTGGATGGCCTCCTTACTGATCTATCCGCTTTCCTTGTTGGGCTGCTGATCCTCCCGCGCATAGCGATTGTGTGTTCCGCACCACACCTCGGTCACACCGTCGCTTCGCTGGAGTCCTGGAGATATGTGTTGATGACGATGCCAAATGGTATCGACGGATAGCGATGGTTGACGTCGCTGTGTACCGCTTGCCGACCCGTCGCTCCTGGCACAGCGACATTTGCGTTGAGCAATCGAATCTCTGGTTGAGGGCCAAGGATGTTCTCGACGACACGCATCATATGCACGTTGGCATAGAAGTCCTTGTGCAGCCAGTCCGGAGTCAAAGGTGGAGCTTGGCTGACATTCTTAGTTGTGGCGCCCTGGTTCCATTGCATGAATTTCTTTTGTAGGTACGTTTCGTTCTCCTCGCACATCTTTTGGTATAGTTTGTCGACGAGCTCGTCGATGGCATTCTCTAGTACGACGAAGCCATCACGGTGGAAGATGGTCAGTAGTTGTTGGATAGTGTCTGGTCTTGTTCGGCCTGATATGCGTTCTTCGTCTGTCAAGCGGATGACCACTGGATTGTCGCCATACTCATCGACATCCGGGAGCAGTCCGCCTTCGAGGTAGCGTGATGATAGGTCTTGCGGAAGTGTCTGAGCTGGTGCCATTGTGCGATTCTTCCGGAAGCTGCGCGAACTCGCGAGGGTGATTGTGGTGTTAGTCGATTTCGAGAAGGTCTAGCTGAGCCGCAAGTTGGAGGTTGCAAGTAGCTCTTGCAGCAGTCAATGGAGAACCATCGCCACCCAAGAAGATCCAGTTGCGGAGATACAGAGGTGCGTCATTAACCGGTTGATTTAGCCGGCCATGGACAACAGCTCGAACAACTGGTGTAGCTCTCCTTTCACCATCTCGTCGTCCGGAACTTTCACCATGAAGTTGCTCTCAGTGTCGTCCTACCACTTCCTGTCGATAGGCCCGCCGTATCATCATCTTCCACTCAACCCCCAACCCCACAAGCACACCCACAATCCGGCACAGGACAAACCCCATGCCTCCCAAACCAACTCCTCGCATGATCAGCATGGAACCCATGCCCACAGCGCTTGCAAAAGCTCACAAGCCTCGCCATAACATCATCAATTCTACTCAGCTCCCTCGCTCCGCCGACGGTAGAAGGATTCGGCGTGCCCAGCCACATCTGGCACAAACCGCAGCGAGGCATGTGGCGGCCGCAGGTAGGACAGACCGTGCCTGCGTTCGCGGCCGGGCCAGAGACTCGAACGGCGTTGGAGGTTAAGGGGCCGGTTGGGGGAAGTGGGGCGGAGCCGTTGATGTATCTGCTATCGTTCGTCGCGAGGCTGCTTTGGCAGTGTAGGCAACGGAGAGTTACTTGTGCTTCTGGGGGTTTGATTAAGGTGCGGCCTTCTCTCGTCTTTGCCATGCGGTTGTGCTGGACGGTGAATTTGGTTCGGGGTACGAAGCATCGCCAGGCCTGCATCTGCTCGAAGTACGTTTCTTTCCACATCTCCCACCTCAAATCGTCGACGAAGAGTGGGTTTGTGAAAGCGGTAGCAAGCACTGCAGTTTGCAGGTCGTTCGTGCGCGTGATATATGTCTGGAAGAGGTCCATGGCTTGGTCACCGAGGCCGGTCAATAGGATTCCTTCGAGATCGCCATTTCTGACGGCACGAGCAGTTTCGCTTTGGGTGAAGCCGCTTAGCTCGGTGTCGTTCAGGTATTTGAGGCCCAGTGCGAGTCTATAGCCAAGATGAAGATAATTGGTTTTCATCACATCCCGCCAGTTCCCAGACACCAAGAAAGCCAACAGTGCTTTCAGCGCCGGGTCGTTCGTATCTGCAGCCATCCATTGGCACATCTCTCGCTGCTCATCGTTGATGCTGTCCGAAGCAAGAAGGGCGCCAAGTCCGATGTTCTGTATGGTTCGAGATCTGATCAGAGATCTTAGTAAATTCAGCGCAATATGCTCTTCGTCGTGCAGTACAGCTTGCACGATCGCTTGGTAATACAATCCTCGTTCGATCAGCTCCTGACATTCAGCCTCGAGAGAGTCGACCGTGAACTTCCACCCACATACGGCTAGGCATAGTTGGCGATGTTCGGCAAAGTTTGTCCGCTCGCCTTCGAAGGCCGGTATTTCCCTGACACGGTTCAGTCCGATTATAGCATGTTTAGGCTTGGATGTCAATGCTGGTGGTTTGCGGCGAGGGCTGTCACCGAAGGTCTCCGACCAGAGCCCAGCAACACCAATGAAACTCAGATCGAAACCGCCGTGGACCATCCCGTCGTCGGTTGCTTGCTGTTTGAAGCGGTCGACGATCTCCCAAAGACGCTCCAGCTGCCAGTTGCCGGCCACAATATCCATGTTCTTCCGGCAGTCAAATAAGTAGCCTTGGCGACATCGCTCGGCTTGTACTGTAGTCGAAGAAAGCAAACGAGCCACTTTCGTGGAGCTTCGAGGTGCAGCTGTTTGTTCGAAAGGATCTACGAACTCGGCTCCTTCGCCATCGTAGTCGTGCGGTCCAAAGTCTTCGGCATTATTGCCGTTCACGTACTCGTATGGCGCCTTTGGCTCGATTGGCTCACGGCCATATCTCGCTTCAGAGATAGACAGGTCACCGAGGCCAATGCTTAGGTCGCTGCGAGCCGTGATACCTGCCAGTGGCTTCGACGTGGGTACCCGTATAATCTCGACATCCCGACTTGGTCGAAGTACTAACATGCCCTGCCCTTCCGCTGAGCCCGCCTCGCCGTCCAGGATCCAGTCATAAGCAATGATGCGTTTCTTGCTATCCCCTCCATACTGCAGATCGTGCCAAGGTCGTTCTAGTGTCCTGGTATTCGAGACATATCGATTGCTGGTCCAGGGTCCGGGACCTCCATATGGATTTGCAGGAACGTGATGTGAGGAAGCCACAGAAGTTGTTCGTCCCTCGGTCATATCTATCACGTTTAGCTCTCCAGCACTGGAGCAAACAGCCAGACGACCTCGACGTTGACCAGAGTACCGAAGACTCCATACAGTAGCCTTGACTGAATTGTTCACAGCAGGTTTGAAGTCGAACACTGCGCCATTGCTTGAACTCGATGTGGGCGACGAAGACATCCATCTGCGGTCCCACACAGTCACTGCTGGATCATCCGTAGATCCTGCTGAAGCGAAATAATTTTGGTCCAGTGGGTCGATGGCGATGTTATTGACATTCTTAGTGATAGCTTGAACGCTGGCATTCGCGTTGGACGCACCATCTGTAGAAGTTCAGTCCTATGCTAGATTCACAATCAAGAGTCTCACCTCTCAAATCATACAGCCGAATATACTGCCGCTGCGTCGTCGCCACAATCTCCTGTGGCTGACCAGGAAAGAACCGCACACTCGACACCACCTCCGCAGCGCACAACTTCCTCACAGCTTCCGAAGAGCCTCCAGACCCACGCTTCGTGTCATAGACGAACAAGCAGATATCGGAGCGAGCTCTGTCAACACCCACAGCGAACCAGTCTTGCGTACTGAAGGCCACAGAGTTGGCTTTTCGCTGCTGCTTGAGTCTGTACTGCACCACGGTCTCAGAAGGCTGATCGTCGTCTCGGAGCTTGATCAAGCTGGCACTACCAGAGACCAGGCCGAGCGCGACGATAGATTCGTCGTTCTTGGACCAGTCGAAGGCGCCGAAGTTTGGTATCCTGCCGGTTCGTGCTATGGGGTGGTAATGGACGTTCTTGCCGCTGGTGGAGTCGACTTCGTTCAAAGTGAGTCCCGGATCTGCGACGTCCACGACCAGGAAACGTTGCCTATCAGGAGTGGAATGTGGTGACCATCTGACCGCTGCCTCCATCGTGGACAAGTTCTTGGTGCCACTCCAAATTGCATCGTGGCCGCTTTATCCAATGTATACCCGTTCTCTGAGTCACTCACCAAGACATCTTAGAGTGCTCCCACAAACATTATGCGCCACTTCAATCCGAGTGCAGAGTTCTGCAAGGGTGAGGTAGTTCAAGAAAAAGGCAGGATATGCAAGGCGGTCGTTCGAGTAAAGGCCAAGGGGGTATGAGTCTGAGACAGTATGGTCTGAGCCTGAGACAACCCGCATTGTCCGGAAGTGGAGTCTAATGAATGCCTGGTCTCAGCGGCGGACGATAAGGTACATGTAGTCGCATGCTCTCTTATCACATGCACACTTACACCTTCTACCTTCTTGTACCTACAACTCCTCGAGCGGTCCTGCTCAGCATCACATAGCAGGCACAACCGCCCACCATGGCGACCTCCGAAGCCACAATCCCCGTCCTCGTCGGGTTCATGCTGCTAACCGGTGTCTGCAACACCCTACTCACCAAGTACCAGGTACGCTTCCCTTCCCTTCCCTTCCCTT
This sequence comes from Extremus antarcticus, assembly GCA_033117895.1. NCBI lineage: Eukaryota > Fungi > Ascomycota > Dothideomycetes > Mycosphaerellales > Extremaceae > Extremus > Extremus antarcticus. The sequence continues at coordinate 88,021 of JAWDJX010000055.1, read as the reverse complement.
CCCTTCCCTCCCTACACCTACCGCTCCCACCGCTAACACACGATATATAGGACATGCAATGTATATCCGACTGCACCACCGCCCACCCCAAAACCTTCGAACAACCCGTAATCCAAACCCTCCAAATGTTCGTCGGCGAGTCCGGCTGCTGGCTAGTCGTCTTCCTGTCGTTCCTCCTCCAACGCTTCGGCCGGAGCTCAAAGGGAGCGTATCAACCGATCGGGACCGAGGAGGAGAGCATATCTGAGGAAGATGAGGATGTGGTAGAGGATTTGAGCTCTTCGCAGACACTGGTCGACCCCACGAACGCAGTCGCGAAACCACTGATCGACGGGGAGGTGGTCGGGAAAGAGAGGAGGCCGTTGACGGGGTGGAAAGTGCTTGTGCTGGCTTTGCCGGCGGTGTGCGATATTTGTGGTACTACGTTGATGAATGCTGGATTGTTGTTTGTGGCTGCGTCGATATATCAGATGACGAGGGGAGCGTTGGTGTTGTTTGTTGGACTATTCAGCGTGTTGTTTCTGAAGCGGCATTTGGGTGGTTGGAAGTGGGCGAGTTTGTTCATTGTTGTGCTTGGAGTCGCTATAGTTGGGTTGGCTGGCTATCTGGATAAGAAAGGCGATGCGCCGGAACTACCTGGTGATACACGACCGGGTGCGGATCACGATGTGTTGATCTCGAGGACGATTGCGATGGTTAGAGATGTTATTGCTGTCTCAGCGGATGAGGATGGACCAAATGCGGCGCAGACTGTGGTTGGCATTCTGATGATTGCTGGGGCGCAGATCTTTACCGCCTCTCAATTTGTGCTCGAAGAGAGCATCATGGAGAAGTACTCGATGGACCCCATCCAGGTTGTGGGATGGGAAGGCGTTTTTGGCTTCACGGTCACGTTAATCGGTATGGGTGTACTGCACGGCGCGATCGGAACTGGATACTTCAATGCTCAGGAGGCTTTCCACGAGGTCTTCACGAACCGCACTATCGCATTAACCTCGTTGCTGATCATGATATCGATCGGGTGAGTTATCGTACCCTACACTCTGATGTTGTATATGCTAACTTCGACAGCGGCTTCAACTTCTTCGGCCTAAGCGTGACCCGCTCCATCTCAGCAACAGCACGAAGCACAATCGACACCTGCCGCACCCTCTTCATCTGGCTCGTCAGCCTCGGCCTAGGCTGGGAGACCTTCAAATGGCTGCAAGTCCTCGGCTTCGTCCTGCTCGTCTACGGCACAGGCGTCTTCAACGAGGTCGTCAGACCACCCACCTTAAATTTCCTGAGACGACGAAGAAGAGGCGTCGCTCTCGACGACTACAGAAGCTGACGAAACCTACGACTCCCATATATCATGTACATATCTACATGGTCTACAACCCATGAGCCTTACAATACTCCCGATGCATCAAATCCGCCAACGCGCCCCCAATAACCACATCCAGCGGCGCCCAATACCGCCTCCCAACCTTGAAAACATACATCCGCACAACCCACCCCACCGCTCCCAAACCCATGCCCCAGTCAACATGCCTCCGCACCTCCCCCTCCTCCCGCCTCCTCTCCCGATCGTGACTCCAGCGCGGCATTAGCTGCCTATACTCCAACCCAGCCGCTTGACAGAGCAACACCAACGGCGTCAATAGAAGAACAGCCCGATGCATCGTCGTCATAGTCCTAACATTGTGGAACACAGACGCCCGAGCTGTCAACCCGAAGTGCGGGAGTTGAGACAAGTGGGCTACGCCGCCGGAGCCGGCGACGAAGGGGGCGATGTCTACGGTTGCTGCTTCGATGTCTGTGCGTTTGAGCCATTGGGGGGAGTTGTCGAGGGTTTTGGTTGGGTTGTGGCCGGGTTGGGGGCGCCAGTCGTTGTCCCAGGGGATTTTTGTTCGCCAGTAGAGGAGGGAGGACCAGAGTCCCATTGTTATCAATGTATGTTCATATTGAAATGTAAATGATTGGAGTGATGTCGTCACTTAAAGTGAATGACGTTGATTAGGTAAATCCTTAGTCAACGCTTTCGGTTTTCACATGCAAAGTTGCCGATCGCTCTTTCTAACCTTCCTCGATACATTAACAACACCTCTCTCCCATACCACTAGCGAACCGACTCACCACCCACCATGGTCCGCCCCCCATCCCCTTCCCATCCCCCTTGTGCCCCCTCTCCTTCCCACCCCGCTAATCTCCCCCCACAGGCAGACAAACTTCGCACCCAACAGCAACTAGAGCAGCTCCAAAACAAATACATCGGCACGGGCCACGCCGACACCACCAAGCACGAATGGACGTCTAACATCGCGCGCGACTCGTACGCTTCCTACCAAGGCCACCCGCCTTTGCTGCATTATATGGCTATTGGGATGGGCTTGCCGATGGAGAGGGTGAGGATGCATTGTATGGAGAAGATGGTTTTGCCTGTGGGGCCGGCGCCGGCGGTGGAGGACTGACGGTATTGAGCCGGAGATGAACGGGAAATGATGGCATAGTGGTGCAGGGTGAGGATGGGGCAAGGTGGGAGGCCCAAGAGGTGCAGGAGCATGGATAACAGTACGATATGGACACGCGGGGCCAGCTTTCGACGCCGAAGATGAGGGGACGCCGCGCCGAAGCAATTCTTCGAAGGACGAATTACAGATCGAAGCAGCGAAGCCGCGAGCCTGCGCGATAGCAGTCGCCAGGCAGTATCAGGTGAACAACAGGAATAACAAGGCGGTCGGAGCAGTTGTAGCCGCGCCTGGCTATGGGGTGGCTAGCTACGTGAACCACAATACATTGTCCCTCCTCAACCGTCAGATCCGCACTCTTATGCTATAACCTTCGAGTCCTGTGCCTGCTCGAGACGACGGCATTGTCTGAGATACAGCCTGTACCCTCAGATGGCGCGATGCCTGTCTAACGACATGCTTGCGTGACGAACTGGTAGTGATCGTGAGCGCTTTCGACTCGCTTCGTTGCCCCCAAGCACTCATGCGTGCTGTGCATCTGATCGAACTGCCTTGCATCGCGCCAGAATCACGACGTCACTCGTCAACTCTACAGCCTCGCAATAACCCCTTCCCACAGTCAGCCAATCCCCTCACCCCTCAACCCCCCTAGTAGCCGCCTCAAACCCCTCCGCAACCATCGCCTCGGCAACCGCAGGAATCAGAATATCCCTCCTAAACCTCTCCTCCTGCAGCAGCTCCAGCACCCTCAGCGTCGGGCCAGGGTACTGCAGGTACTTCAAATACTTCGGCTCGCGGAAGTACTGTAAGTAGTCGATGTAGGCGACGAATTCCGCGCTTTCGAAGTACTTTTGCGAGGCGAGGTAGTTGAGGTATTGGGGGTTGGAGAGGGATTGGACGAACTGTGTGGGTAGTCAGTATCCAAGCTCGTCTCGCTCGATTGAAAGTCTTTTGGTGAAGTGCTAATAACGTACCTCAAGTTCGATTTCAAACCTCGAATACCCAGCGTAGAAGTCTGGGTCACGGGGAATTGCTGATGAGCCGTTCGTTTGGCTGTTGGGGTGGCCGTTCGTCATCGCTCTACCTCCTATCTCTTACCGCCTGTCTCGATTGATCCTCGACGTTCGATCCGGCTTCGCACTCTCAACTCCGGGTCGCCACACCGATGCGGCTCGGGTGAAGTAGAGGAGGGCCTCGGGATGGCTTGATTAACCGTAAAGTTTAGTGCGCGTGCTTTTGTGCCTGGACCGCTTTCTCCACAGACTGGCGCAGGACCCTGCCTCGGGGTGAAAACGGTTGTTGCGAGACCGTGGGGTTTCGCGAGAAGGTCGTTGCTCGGTTACGAGCAGGTGGTTGAAAGCCAAACTGCTAGGTCGGCGGCCAGTTGAGCTTTGCGGACTCCCTGTGGTCAACAACAATGCGTCTGGAGGAGGTCACAAGGTAGAGGGCGACTGCAGCTTCGCAGAGCCAAGTCCGGATGCTTAACAGATTGAGTTTAGACAGACAGGACAGGGGTGGAATCCAGTTTAGCGTTGTGTCGATCGTAGGCAAGTCCGCTCGAAGGGCTGCCCGTTCATCTCGAGCGCTTTCTCTTGCCTTCGATCGCTTCTTCTCCCACTCCAACACCAAGAACCAATTCGTCACACAAGAAGATCATAGCGACAGCAAACACATTCGCCAGCAACGCCACCACACCCACGCACGTGCCAATATATCGACATCGACCGGGGTGCCGCGTGCACAGCCATTCCACGGGTGTAACCGACCGAGCAGGCTCAAAGGAGGAGAGGTACACTTTTTGACCGGACCTTTCCCCTCCTTCTACTCCTACAACACCACCACCGAAGTCACCATCCCCATTGTATCAGCATCGCATACCAACAACAAAGCGGCTCATTGCAGAATTGTGACAATGGCAGTTCCCGTCATCGCGGTTCCTGGTAAGGCTGGCCTCTAAGCGCGCGACCAATGCCCAACCCTCTCCCTTCCCTGTTTCACCCCCCGCCGATCCCTGATAACAAAACCGCACGTGTTTGCTCCTACTCACACCAATCCTTCTTCGCAGGTCAACGCCAACCTTCTCCCGGTAATCTGAACCTCTCTTCCAACAACCCTTTCCGCAATCGATTGAGCACTGCTTCGCAATCGCCTGCAAGTGCGACCGCCACCCAGCCAGACTACGCATTTCCGACAATGTCGAATAACCCTTTTCTCGATCCCAGCGAGAGCGCTGTGAAGAGCCAGGGGAAGCCAAGTGTGCCAGATGATATATTCGTAAGTGACTACCCGTATATTTTGGTGCGAAATCGCGTGAGCATGACCCAGGATATGCACGCAAACATTTCGGAATGGACCTGCAGAAATTGGTGTAACGATGGCGTTTTGCACTTTTTTCTGCTCATCTCAACGACAACTATCAACTTTACGAGCTGTCATGGTGATACCCTGAGCCGCCTACGTTCCAATGGAGCGATTCACGAAGTTCAGTGATATGTTCGCTAACTTTCCTACCTTGCAGAAAGATCTTTCGCTTCTTGATCAACCAGCGAAGATGGGTAAGAGCCTTCTTCTAAGTTGCCAACACACTCTACTCTTACTGAACTTTCGTCGCAGACGCACCACCGTCTCGGGGTCCTCCCACGCGGTCAGGTGCTCCAGATGGTACCACTCGCCTCCTAGGACCCAACGACCGACCAGCACCTCGTGGACCACCCAGGCCTCCAGGCAGCCCTTCAAAGCGAGGACCAGAACACCGCAGACGCGCCTCAGAGTCGTCAGTGACGAAAGAAAGAATGGACCGTCGTGAACGGGATGGTGCCGACAAAACACCACGTACTGAAAGCGAGGAGCGCAGACGACGCGAGAAGCGGAAGGAGCGTGAAGAGCGGTACAAACGCGAAGGGCGCGACAAGAATGGCCGTCGGGTCAAGCCCACACGCAATCTCGATCTCATTGACAAGCTGGATGTGACTGGCATCTATGGGCAAGGCTGTGAGTTCGAACATGACGCTGTAAGCGATTCTATGCTGATCATACTTGCAGTATTCCATCACGATGGACCATTCGATGCATGCAACCCGCACAGAAACGCTCGGAAGGATCGCCGAGCACCATTGCAGGCATTCCCAGAGGGCTCCGCAAACATGGCTCTGGGAGGCTCGGGCCCACTCAACAGCCGACTGGACCTCGACAAGTTCCACGGACGCGGCGAAGAAGGCTTCGCAGACTACGGCCAGACCCGCAAGGCGGCGCCCGCGCCCACATATGTCAACCCGACTGACAAAGTCGAGCAAGTGCATGGAGATCCCAGCTACGGCCTAGGAACCTCAACTTTCTTGGAAGGCGCACCAGCCACCAGGAAAGCGCTCGAGCGCCGCGAATCCGAAGATCAGGGCATGTACGCAGACGACAACACCATGGGCGGCGGCCTCACCCGCAAGAAGTCCCTCGCCCAACGTATCCGCGGCATGTCCGCCTCCCAGCGCCGCGGCCCAGGCGGCGAAATCCGCAGTCCAGACGCCCGCTACAACGCCCTAGACGGCGCATCCGACGGCCGCAGGATTGCCCAAAGCGCCGGCGGGCCCTCGCGAGCGCAGTACACGAACGAGAACGAGGTCAACCCTTTTGACAGCGAGTACAACTCGGCGTTTGAGAAGAAGGGCACGCAGATCCGGATTGCGGAGCAGGAGAAGCCGAGCGCTAATATCGGTCGGGCGAGGGCGCCGAGCAGCCCGAAGCCGTATGGGCTTACTAGGAGTATTACTGCGGATTCGGCGGTGCGGAGTGGGACGGATGAGGAGAAGCCGAGTGGGGGGTTTTTGAATCGGATGAAGAGTCTGAAGGGGCCGAGGAGGGCGAGGCCGGAGAGGAAGGAGTCGACCGCTGGTTGAGTGGCGTTCAGACATCGGTCACAGGTGGATTCGAGGGAGCATGGTCAGAGCAGTATATGCATTACTGCTCGGCGGTGGATTGGGAACGCCCACAGACATCTTGGATACCAAGATACGGTGGGCATGCAGAGTTGGCATTCGCATCATCAACGAGAACGGTGCATGGCAGCTGAGGTACACCTTGGAGAAGGCCATCGATCGCTGGATATTTCATTTGTAATGGTCTGGGTTTACTTGTGCGTAGCAAATACCCCCCTAAAAGCTGATAGAACGGAACGAGGAAGTCTCGACCAGCATCTTATTATTTCGAGCCTTTTTCGTCCTATGCATATATCCTCGCCACCGTGGGTATCTCTGAACAGCAACCGAACGCCAATCCCCGGAAGTCCTTCCCTTCCCTTCCCTTTCAAACCAAAGCATCACATTGAAGCACCACTTCGAAATCGCACAACTCAGCCCTCCCTCCATTGCGTCCCACAATCGACGCACTTGTAAATACTCGTCATCGGCTCATCCGCACTCCGCGTCTGCATCTGCTTGAAGTAGGCTTCTTTGCCACCGCAGCCTGTGCAATTCACTACCGTCGCCATCAACCACCATAACCACATAAGTAGTGAGCAGAACGCAGGTACTCACCAGCCGTCCGCTCAACATTCTTCCACGCCTCCTCTCCCCCCAACACATCTTCCGCCTTCTTGAACTCAAAGTCTTTGCGGTCGTAGTACTTCTTGTCGAGCACCATTTGGTAAGGGCAAGTGCGGCATTCGAAGCGGTTGGAGCCCGCTTCGGAGATGGTGTCGCGGGAGCAGTGGGAGCTGGGGATGCGGGTGATGATTAGGAGGTTGCTGCAGGAGGGGCAGAAGAGCATCATTTTGAGTTAGTTGGGTTGTTAGAGAGGGTTGGGAAGGTCGGAGTTGGGGAGGGAGGTGGGATATGAGTGTACATATCGAAAAATTCGGGCTGTGGGATCTGATTGGTCGGTGATCTTGACGCACCTGCGCCTTCGCTTTCGCGGTTCGGTTTCACTTTGGTGTACGCGGTCAACGACGACCTCACTTACGACAATCGGCATACCGAACCGCGAGCACTTGACGGCTAAACACACTGAAAATGTCTCCGCTTTAACAACACCCCATTCACTGCGACCAAACATCAGACAGCCTAAGCACACGACATCCATATCCGGAGACCTACGAACTGCAAATCAGCCCAACCACATACCAACAACCTGACGACGAAAGCACCCGCAACCATGGCCGACTCGGACCCCGGCGCCAGCCCCCGCGAACTACTCATCGAATCCTGCCGCCGCAACAACACCTCCCTCCTCTCCGACACCCTCAAAACCCTCAAGAACCCCTCAGCAATCGCAACCTTCCTCAACACAACAACCGACGCCCTAGGCGCCAGCGCCCTGCACATCGCCGCCTCCTACGGCTCGTACGAAGTGCTGGATCTGATACTCGATCAAGAAGGCGTGGAGATTGACCACCCCGAGAAACGGGACGGTGACACCCCACTCCACAAATCTGTCCGTTACTGCAACGGCTTAGTAGAGCGAGGCGAGAAAGGAGGCGAAGCAAAAGCTGTGGTGGAGATTTTGCTAGACGCGGGCTGTGATCCGCGGATACGGAATAAGGCCAAGCTGCGCCCGGTGGATTTGGTAGATGGGAGGTTGGGTGAGGTTAGGGGGTGGCTGCAGAAGGCTGAGATGGCTATGACTGCGGGTGGGGATGTGGTGGATGAGGATGAGGATGATGATGGCAGGCCGGGGAGCGAGAGTGATTAGGATGAGCTTTCGCGGGTGGTGTGGGGGAGGGAGAAGGAGGGGGGACGGTGGATGGGTGAGGCTGCGCCTGCTACTTCTTCTGCTGGACCGGAGGGAGGTGGGCGACCGAGGCTGGAGGGGAGGTGGTCTGCGCCAGCAGCTTTTAGGCAAGTCATGCCGGAGAGGACTGCGTACGTGAAGCCGAGGACGCCGACCGAGACACTGGAGCCGCATGAGCGGTGTTTACCTCAGTGACATATCCATGAGTAGGAAGAGCTACTAAACGAACAGAGCACGAAGTGTAGACGAATGAGCGTCACTGTCAAGTTATCCTCATTTTCCCCTCTCCTAAGCACATCCTTCGGGCTCCTTGCTGGCCTTCCCCTCTCTTTCTTTCCTTCTCCCTCTTCTTCGTACCAGAAGGTATAGCCTATACAAAACATTACAATCGTGAACACGACCGTCGATCAAACGGCCGTTGAGAATTGGGTATCCGCATCAAAACACCCACCACGGCACTCCTTTCTTCTACAACCGCGCCGCCCCTTCCCCTATAAACCCCTCACACCTCCTCAGTAAACCGACTACTCCTCGTATCAGCAACACTCGTTGGCGTCTCACTCCGCACTATCGCAGGCACAGGCGGCACAGTCGGACTATGCGGTCCGTTATACGGCCCGGTCAAGGATCGCGCAGAATGGCCAGTCGGCGTCGTTGGCACAGAACTGCTCGGCGACATCACGTACGGGCCTCCCGTATGCACCGTGGGTGTCCTCCGCGGACCAGGCGAGAGCGCGATCGCGACTTCGGCTTCGGGTGATGGGCCGCCGGGAGGAGTTTCTTGAGAATCGACTGCAGCTGCACCAGTGCCTGCAGCTGCTGCTCCTGTGTCACCGCCAGGGCCACCGTAGAAACCGTAGCTATCGCGGTAAAAGGAGGCGTTGCTAAGGTCGCGTTCATGTTGGGCTGCCAGCGGCATGTTGGCGGGCGGACTGCTCATGCCTTCGCTGAACTGCGATGGGAGTTTGCGACCTGAAACTCGTGTGAAGCCGCGTTCGCTAGACGGAGGTTCTTCCACGCTCCTGTTTTGATGTCGGAAGAGACCAGGTACTGCTGCTGCGAACGGCATGAGGCCAGCGCGTTCGGCCATGCCGGCACCCCTTGATGAAGCTATGGTGTTATTGTCAACGGGCGACATCGCGGCGCTGGGTGGGAGCGCTTGGTGGCCCTGTTGTCGCCTTCGCTTGTACCAGCGTAGGAACATCAGCGCGATGACGAGGATGACAGCGAGCCCTGCTGCACCTCCTACTACGCCGCCTGCGATTGTGCCTGCAGGTGGGGCACTGCTGTTGTCGTTGTTGCTTGCCGGACTTGTGGAGGTCGGGGAAGCTGCTGTGCCCTGAGTAGCAACACCACCGGGGATGAATGCTGCAGATGAGACAGTGCTTTGGGCCAGGTCGGTCGACGAGAAGGTCTGTACGAATGTGGATTGCTCATCATTGGTCTGTGTTGACATGCGACAGGCACCCTGCCGGTCGCAAATGGTCATCTGCTCGCCATCGGCGAAGGTGGTAACGTATGGCTTGTTTGACCGAGTGAACGTCCTGACGTTGCCATTTGTCCGTGTTGTTAGAAATACCGGTTTGAGAGATGTTCGTGATGTGGAGTCGCTGGTGGTTCCACCTGTTTGACGATGAGTAGCAGTGCCATTGTCTGCGACTGAGGTCAGTTGGGCTCGCCGAAATGAACACAGCATGATACTCACTATGGCTGTGTGTAAGAGTAGCTCCTGTACTTGTCTGCAATGTGCCCGATTGGGTGGATGCTGTACTACTGCTGTTCGTGGAGGTCGAGGTGGTAGCACCAGTGCCGCTGCCGATGAAGCCATCAGATGTATTTGATGTAGAGGTAGACGATGTCGATGTCGGCGTCGTCGATGCAGTCGATGGAGTTGTCACAGTCGGCAGGATGTTCGTCATGGTCGATAGAATGGTGCTACCAGCCGCATCAACGGTCGTGATAACGCTCTCCACAGTGACCAGCCCATCCTGTCGCCGATGAAGTCCATGGTGATACTCTTGCTCCAGAAATACAGGTCGTTCCAGTATCTGCAGATGGACTTCCTGGACGAAATGAGGCGCAGGTTGGGAGATGGCGGATAAGTGTTGGCGATCCTCAAGATGCTCGACTGAGTGTACGAATGTCGCAGCAGGTTCCGAGGCGGAGAGGGTAGTATGCGACGGTGATGGCGACAGGCGTCGCTTCTTGTGTGGTGGTGCCATTCCGTGAACCATTTGGAATCGTGATGAATATGGATATCCTTCCTTGAGCAGACTGGCTGCTGGGTCTTGACAGCGATGCGATGTCCTGCCGTCGAGGTCGGTGCTGTGTATAGTATAGTTGTGTTCGAGCGAGCAAGGGATATTGCGTAGTCAACGAGAGTCTATTCTCGAATGAAGCTCGAGTATGGCTGCTTCAACGAGTGGACGCCGGACCAGAGGCCGACTAGAAATTGATATCGCTCAGTGCTGCAGGATGCTTGTTCGTATCGTCGCTGACGTTGGTACGGATTGCTGTATGCGCAATTATGGCGCAGTCGAGCGCATACAGTAGTGATGGACGGTGTCGTTGGTCGAAGGTGACGATTAGATTCGAACGGAAGTGCGGGACGTCGTAGGTGAAAAGCTGTGGTGGAGTCGTGCTATAGTCAAGGATTCCAGCTCTGCCGTGGTAATGATGTCGTCCTCCTGCACAACGTGACCTGCTCGTCCTCGCGCTCGCTGGCAACGCAACAGCTCGCTGTCGTCGTCGTTGGCGGGCGGCGAGGTGGAGGAGGAAGGAAGCTTTCGGCAGGGGAGGTCGAGGCCGGGCAGACCAAATCTCGCCATGCACTGACTCTCCACTCGGACCCAGCCGAAGGGTCAATGGCTTCGCACTAACACAACTGCCAATTTCGGCAGACCAGCATCGCAGATTGGAGACACTGCACGAATGCGTGCCTGCTGTGCGACGTGGAGATGTCGCTTTCCGTGCTTTGTATATTTCAAACACCTTCTCCAGATGAACCGCGAGACCTGTCAGCTTCACGGCAAACACCTGCATCTACGGCTAGCGATATGCAGGTACTTCTCGGCGAACGCCTTTTCCGCCGAAAACCACAAAGTCATTCTCCATCCGTGCGACGGGTCCAGCAGGATTCGGTCTGTGCTTTTCAATCTTCCGAGTGGTTCAGATCGATGAAACACGATGGAGTGCCGGTGCTTGGCGGTATGAGCACGACGACTGCATGTGAAAGTGATGTACTACACTCTCACGACTCTCCACGATGAACAGAGACTCGTGCTGGATCGTGGCACTCGATAATCCCATGCAGTGCGACTCTCAGTACCACACAGCACACGGCGACCGAGCACAGGTGAATACTTTTCTGATCGAAGTCCTCAAGCATAACCAGCAGCAGTAGTAAGTGCATCCAAGGCGTTCCTCAAATATATATGCACTTCTCCAAAAGGCACGAAAGAACACATAGTGGCAATATCGTGCTGCACATCGATTCATCTTTCTATCTATTGTTACTCCCCTTTCTGTCTTCCCGATGACAACGTAGGAACGCCCATCTCAACCGCCAACGCCGACCCTGCCGTTTCATGACCGCGATACCCTGCGTCCAACTTCATACTGGGCTTGCTCGACAACGGGACCGGAAGCGGCGTACGAGCGTAAACCTGCGCATCTACTTCCTGTGGCTCTCTGTCTGGTAGTTCGCCGACTTCCGGGCCTGCAAGGTCTGCCGCTTCCTGTCTGCTGTTACCGTCGACCTCGGCCTTGGAATCCATATAGGGCCGTCGGCTTGCTGAGATATCCATGGGCTTCGTGTCCCTCGTTCGACGTTTTCCTCGAAGCAAGAAGACGCCCAATGCTATAAGCAACGATGCGAGGATGCCTATGCCGGCTCCGATGCCAGCTTTAGCCCCGCTGGAGAGGGCACTGCCGTTGTCTCCGGTTTGCTTTGGCATAGCGCTCTGTGTAGTGGTGCCGGTGCCGCTTGCTGGGCTTTGAGGGTATGTTACTGCATCGGTAGGCTGCGATGTTTGGTTGGCAGTAGGCGTTGATCGACTGGGCGCCTGTGATGCTGATGCATTGGAGGTTTGCGGAGGCTGCGATGACGATGCGCCAGCCGTCGGTGTGCCAAGACCATTGAGGAGATAGGTCTGCAGTGTAGATGGGAGGGAGGCGATCCACGCTGGGGTCGAGCCAGCGCTGAGCTCGGATTTGACGAGGTCGTTGGCGCTTGCTGAGTTGGTAAGGTAGAGATATGCAAGTGAGGTGGGGATTGCTGTGGCTAGTATCGCAATCGCGGACGCTCTGTGGTAGTATCAGTGTGAGTGGAGAGGACAAGATCAGGCGTGGTTCGCTTACGTGTTGATGGCGGCGGAGGAAGCAGTGATGCTGCTACTCGACGCCATGGCCGTTCAAATTCAAACACCGTAACAGTATCGGGCGTCTCCAGGAGAAGATCTGGACACATGCACGTCTGGATGCCGTTGTGCTAAGCTGAGGTCCCGGCTATGACTCTAGCAAGGTGATCCGTATGGTCGTTGCATGATCAAGTTGTCGTAGTAGACACATGCCGATTGGGTAGGCAACGAAAACTCAAGTCGAGTCGCTGGACATCGGGTCGAGCAGTCCATCGCAGCCTGGCGCAGCCGTGCGAGGGACGGTGTTGTTGGTGGCGTTGGATGGAGGCTGCGTCTGTACGCCATAGGCAAGATCGCCTGAGACAGGCCGTATAAGGACTCCGTTTTGTGAAGAAGAAAGGGACCGACGCAATGATTCAATGACCCATACCGAAGTGAATCAGTGATCGCATCCTTAGCAGGTCTATAGGGTACATTAAATGGAAATTACATTACTCCCTCCCTCATTTTCTCCGACCCTTCGCCCTCACCTACACACTACAATCCATTCTTCTTGAGAAACTTATGGATGTGCTCATACGCCCCAGTGGCCGAATAATGATAGTTAATCTCATGGCCCGTGTCCGGCGCAACGTAATAGCTCGACCCATTGCTCGCAGCCGGGTACAACAGCGCCTTGGTTCCCGCCGCCAGGTTCGTCGGCAGCAGACAATTGCCCTGGCAAACTGGCATATCGTGCTCGCCGATCGTGAAGTCTACAGGTCCCGTGAAGTTGGCGGCTGGGGAGATGCCGGCGGTCAAAGTCAGGAACTCGCCGATAGTCAAGGTCTGAGCCGTGGCCACGGACAGCGTCAGAAGCGCGGGATCGAAGTTCTGCGCGCGGAAGAAGAAGGTTTGGATTCCTGCCTCGGAGTTCGAAGTGAGGTAGGCGCTCGGCAGGGTGCCGAAGCGGGCTGGGTCGAGGATGGCGGCGATGTTGAGGTTGAAGGCGGCGAAGGCGACGGCGGATGAGGAAGCCGGACCGCCTACGACAAGGCCCGTCAATTCGGCCGCGTCGAGGTCTTTTGGGTAGGCCGAAGTGATACCGTTGAGTTGTTGGCTACCAAAGGAGTGGCCCACGCCGAAGACCTTCTCGACGACGAGGTTGGAGATGGCTCCGTTGCGCAGCTGCTGGACAAGCTCGTGCGCGATGGCGACCTCTAGAGGTGATTGCACTACAGTGAGTGGGTCTGCATGGTCGGAGAGGCCGCAGCCCAGACGGTCGTAAAGGAAGGTTGGGTAGCCTCGTTCGGCGGCAAAATCGACGTAGGAGTAGCCCGGTGCGTTGTTCCAGTATTCCCTGGCGTAGCCGCCGCCGTGGATGAGGAATTGGAGGGTGCTGCTCGTAGTCGGGCCCTTGGGGAAGCAGAGCTGGGAGTATATCGCGTAGGTGCCGCTAATGTGTTGCGTGCCAGTGACGAGCTCCTTGGCTAGAGTGCCGTTGATTTGCAAAGAAGCCTCGAGCACAAACTCCGTGACTACGGTCTCGTTCGCGGGTTCGGGAAAGTTGATGATGTAGTTCTCTGCGGACGCTGTCACATCGATGTATCCTGAGACGCAGATGGTTTGTCCTACGACTGAAGACTGGACGCTGGGGTCCCTGAGACCCTTCGCATAGCTGGCCAGATCCGCGAGGATACCGGCCCCAGTCGTGTTTTATGTTTCCCGGGGAAGCAGCGAATGCACGCGCCGTGAGCGCCGCGATGGCGAAGAGGGCTGGTGAGCGCATAGCGGTATTGATGACAAGAAGAGACGAGGGCCGCGATGTGAGGTAAAAACGAGGGTATGCGCTTCTTGCTTGGGGCACAAAAGGGAACATTCGCCGCCATTGAGGTATATATGCTTTCTTACTGTGATCGCTTACCTTGCCGTTGTGATCGCTTACCGTTGACGTACGACTTCGCGAGAATGGCTTCGCCTCGAGGGCAAGCGTGATCTGCAATCCTGCCTGTAGGCAAACGAGAATGATCAGGTGGTGATAGGGTCTGTGTGAGTCGTCAAGATGGTAGGGGCTGCAGTATTCCAGATCTCAATGCGAGAACGAAGATGAGCTGGGGCGGTTTCTGGCAGGATGTGTGGAGTCCGTAAGGTAGAACTATACGGAAGTAGGGCTGGGTGGTTCCCGATATCGGATGTAGGCCTCTTTGCTCCTTTCCCGACCACACATATTCCTGCACCATACCATATCGATATCGAACTCGGAATGGCTTCGAGCTCGAATTCCGTCGTCCACCATACCGACCGTGGAATCAAGATACCGTACGACTTTAGGCTGTACGCCGCACAACGGGGATCGACCACGAATGAAACAATTTCTAGATCCCAGTCTCATCAACACTAACCAACAGCAGGACCAGGTGCCTCTACCACATTCCTTTCTATCATATCCACCCCTCTTTCTCCTTTCCCTTACTCCTGACCTGATCCCACAAGCCCAAGCCCTTTTCTCTCACACTCCTCTCACTACCTTTTCTCCGCACACCTTTGATCACGAACCGACTGCGGTCCATTCGCTCCCGGAACGATAGACCAGTCGCTGGCCGCGGCATGGGTTCTTGAAGCGCTGGCTCTACAGCTGGCTGCTGTTCGTTACTCGTCGAGAGGCCAAGAGCGTGCGGCTGGATGTTGTGATGTTGCACCACAGTGAAGTTGTACTTCGGCTTGCTTACATTCGTCTGGTCGCGCTTCGTCAAAGTCAGTGACTTCTTACTCCTGATCGAGTTGAAGCTTTGCATCCGCTTCAACGGATCAAGAGGTGTATGAGCCCTAGTCTTCGGAGCGCTGCGCTCAGGGTTACGATCATCGCTCGATGAGTGCGGAGTCCTGAACCCCATATCTGAGAACGGATTATGCTCCCTGACCTTCTTTCCACTCAGGCTGAGATTACGGAAGCTGATCTTGCTATCCATCTTCTTAATCGCGGCGCCTCGCAGCTGCGGTTCGAACTTCCGAGGCGACGAGTCCAGCGTGTGCTTTAGCTCGTCGATATCAGCCTTCACAGCCCGCTGACGGTCGATAGATTGCTGTCTCGGCGCAGCGAATGCTCGTCCTTGAGAGTACGATGGTCGGCGTCGAAGATCTACAAGTTCGGCTGGAGAGGAAGCGGAGCGCTGTCGAGCATGCCCTTTGACCCACGGCTTCGACTTGGTACGATGATGCTGAGACTGCGGTCGCTTCTCTTCGATCGCGGCTGCCACTTGCGCAACTGAGTTCGGCAGCACATCCAGCGAGTTGATGTGGATGAGCGTGATCGGTAACTGCACAGACACAACCTTCGAATTCGCCAAAGCCGCCGTCACATTGAGGAAGAACCGCACTTCGAAGTGCTTCCCACACCTCACCGTGGCATGCCCGCGCGGCAACTCCAACTCCCAAGTCCTCGTCTCGGAGTCAAGTGGCTCAACACCACTCCAGCCTCGCAGCCCAGTCTTCGTGGTAATCCGCGCGATCACGGCTTGCTCGTTGCTCTCGAAGATCCGTGCCTGGCTGACCGACTTCTCCCGCGTGGACGCAGGTGCGTGTTTGTAACAGAGGATGTCGCGCTCCAGGGTGAGCTCGAGCTTCTTGATCGCCTTGTGGCATCTATTTGCCAAATGCACGTCCACGAAAATACTGCTCCCACTGACCCAAACCTGCCGATGCAGCCCCGCGGTCAAGACCACACTCTCGCAGCGGCCGAAGTGTCGAAGCGTCAACTCATCCGTCGCAGTGAGTGGACTCGGCAGAGACGTCAAAGCTTTCTCAGGATCGTATGTAGCGATCACTTGCACATCTTGGCTCGTTCGAACTCGGTAGTGCTTCCCAGCATCCTTGATCAACGCCGTCGCGCACAGCACGAACCGAATGTTTGCATTCTTCGACTGGAAAGGCGGCGGTCCGGTGTCGAGTGGTAGGCTCACCATGAACGGCAGTGAAGATGTCGACGGCAACAACGTCCAGGATTTCTCCTCTTTTGGCGCGATCGGATTTGCGGGCTCAACCATCATCGCGGGAGGCGGATGCACCTCATCAACCAGTTCCGTGCCCACGGCTAGGAAACTCGCCTTCCGTCCGCCGGGCAGATCTTCGAAACCGACGACATCGACGGATACCGCACCCAGGCTTAACGACCGACGAGATTTGAGCTTCTCGTTCTCGTCAACGGTGACTTTGACCTGCCCTTCTATGCTGCCGCCGCCTACGAACAGTGGCGCCGAGACATGCAGTTCGAGTTTCACTCGTGGATGGCGCGAGGTCGGGAATTCGAGAATATCCATCGGTTCTTTTGGCGCTCGCACGTATGTTCTTGATGGTACCCTCCGCGCGGCATCTGACTTGACGGCATCATAACGCTGCGCCGCTGCTTTCACCGGGGAGCGACCTGGTCCGTGGTTCGGGACTGTGAAACCTGCAAAGACTGGGTGTTGTTGTTGGTGTGGTGGTGTCTTTCGCAGTGACGGTTTCCTCCCGTGCCCACCTGCTGCTTGTCGAGCCCGGTGTTGTTGCAAGTGTGTCTGCGATGAAGAGCGCTTGGGCACGCTGGTGTGTGGGATGCTGTATAGACTCGACTTCTCCGGTGTACTCGAGTATTCTGACGACGCTGCATCTGCACTTTGAGCTCGTGCGTGGACTGGAAAGTGAGGCTTCGGTACGCGGGCTGCTGCCCTGCTTGAGCCAGATCGTTTGAGCGAGCGATTGTTGCGCAGGGAGTTCGTCCTAGCCGCGCTGACTCCACTGAGCTTGCGCTGGTGCGCATTACCGGGCCGCTGCACGACAGCATCAATGAAGCTGGGTTCGCTCAGTTCGCGGATATCAGATAGTGGTCTCGGGCCGTTGGGCGGAGGTTGTTGGCCGGGCGGGAGGTGAGTTTCGATAAGGGGGGGGTTCGGTATTGGTCGCTGGAAGGTGAAGGCGTGCGGTTGTGCGTCCATCGTCGCATGTTGCGCCGGGTACGTCGAGCCGTTGATTTGGCTTTGCGGTGTGGAAAACTGCGTAAATCCATGTTGTGAGCATCGTAAGTGGCTGTGCCAATCGTGGAGTAGGAACGAGCTTGCAAGACTCTTTGTGCTGATCGGGCAGGCAAGACGGATAAGGAGGAGCAGCAGCAGTTACGACTCGTCGCTGCCGTACGTCGACACTTACATTGCAGGAACGAAGCAACGTAGCGGAAAGAGCTCGTGAGCCCTGAGAGTACTCCACAATGTACTCCTCCTACGTCCAAACACTCAGCCCTCCCCTCCCATCCGCAACAGCGCTCACACGGCTATCAATCTCCAGCGGGCTGCCCTCAAACACCACGAACTCCCTGACCACCTCATCCCTCGGCTCCTTCAACCCAAGCATATCGTAAACGTTCGACGACACGAACGCCAGCGCCTCTATCTCGTTGATCTTCCCGTTGCCATTGGTATACGCTATTCCTGCGCTCAGGTAGAGATTGCGAGTCTGCCAGTCTTCGCTAGTCCCGATCGCCACTTTGACGCCCGCGGCGTGGAGAATGTCGATAGCTGTACCGTTCGTAAGCGGTGCACCAGTCAGCGAACGTCGCTGGTCCCAGGTCTCGGAGTAGGCGAGAAAAGGAGCCAGCACGACGCCGACGTGAGCCTCAGCGAGGGCGGAGGCGAGCATCCAAGACTCGGCGCCACCATGTATGACCATGGATAGGCGACCATTCGACGCCTTGTCGTCCTTGCTGCGCATCTCCGCCTCGACGTCAGCTTTCACCCTCAGCAGCGAAGCGATCAAATCAGCGCTGTGGACGTTGACCACGAGCGTCATGTTGCCAGCTACAACCCGTCGCAACCAGCGCTCCTCCAGTTTCAGCTCCTCGGTCTCATTTGCCTTGACAGCCTTGATTAGCTTCGCCTGCAGCAGTCCAACGGCCGCAGAAAGACTAAGCGTCTTCTCAGTCTTCGTCATCGTATAATGCAGGGCTACTTCATCCTGCCACACCGCTCCCTCCTCAAGTGCATGCGGCGCGCCGGTCAAAAACCCAGCGCTCACACCCTTAAAACCACCGTACTTGAACGTCGGCGCAGAGATGGCTCGAGTGACACCGTGCGAGTACCTGAGTAACGAGAGACGGATTAGCAAATGTCTCGAATATCCTATGGACCTGAAACGGTCACAGAGTGCTGTATGGTGCTTGATCGTGTCTCGGAGAACCCTGCCACGCTTCATTTCGACTTACGCAGCGTCCAGACTCTTAGTATCAAACGCCAGACCATCGACTGCACGGCTAATACTCTCGTCTGTATTATCGCCATCAAGCGTACTGTCTTCAGCCTCGATCTCCGCAAGACCAAGTGAGGATCCGAAGACCGTTACAGGCGGTACTACATGTCCGTCTTTCAGCGAGACTCGCCTGACTCCGCGAGCTTCACCGGAGGATGATTCGGCTTCGCAGAGGCCGGTGCAGACGACTGTTCCGTTCTCCACGACCATAACAGCGGTGCCGTCACCGCTGTCAAAGACCTGCTCGTGTCCGGGGATCATGATCTTGGAGATACCGGTGAAGACGATATCTCGCTCCTCAGACCTGACTGGCGTGTTCTCCAAAGGCGGGTTGGCAGCTAAGGGCTTCGTGTGTGGCTTCCTGAGCTCAACAGGCTCTTCGAACTGCGGAGTGCCATCAATCCAGACCTGTACCGGTGCAGCTCCAACACTGAGGGGGTCGGAGTCCCAGACCACGATATCTGCGTCGTAGCCGGGCTTCGCTTTCCCGATACGATTTCCGAGACCGAGCAATTCTGCAGAAGCGCTCGTCACACCTGCCAAAGCGACGTGATACGGCAGTCCATTCTTGTACGCCTTCGCAGCCTCGAAGACAACATGCTGTGCGTTCAATACGGGGTTGTCGCTGACATACACCGGCGTGATCCCATTGTCGTACCTAGAGTCGCGAGCAGAGCTTTAGCCAGTGTCTCCAATCTAAGGACGCGTGCCGGAGAGTCACAGAGCGCTGCATAGCGCCTGATGCAGCAAAGCAATCCCAGAGACACCTTCCACCCATCATCCCGACTTACAAGATCTTCCCCGCCTGCTCAGAAGCAACATAAGCCTCCGCCTTGTAGTACATATTATCCGCAAACAGTGCCGCCGCAGGCGGTGGCCCACCACCCCACGCCCGCTTCAGAATCTCCGGAACAAGGTACGTCTGATGCGCATGATGGAACGCCTGCACCTTGAACCTAAACTCATTCGTGTGTCGCACGAACGCCTCGAGGTCGGGGATGGTGTAGCAGTGCACATTCAACAACACCTGCCCCCTCAACAACGCCCCCAAGGACTCCCATTCTAGCTCCTGCGGCAGGTAGCTCTCCATCCTCTCCGCTCCAACACGGTCCGCTGCGCTGCACCAATCATCCTGCGCTTGCACGTGCGCGCGCGCGCTCTCGAAGGCGTGCCGGAAGTACCACGCTTCCCCCATTCGGGAGAAAGGCCCAAAGTCCCGGCCAAGACGGCCGTAGACGGCTTTAGCATTCTCCCCGCAAGCCATCTTCATATACCGCCAAGTCTTCTGCGGATCTGCGAGCATATCTTCCGCGCTTATCTGCTCCCGGCCGTCGGGAACGCCGACGGCGTGTTTGATTACGTAGGCTTCGCCGCCCATATTGTTCCCCGAGCCTGGGAGGATGAGAGAGGTGGTTACGCCGCCGGATTTTATTACTTGGAGTTGGTGGTCTAAGGGGTTGACGGCGTCTATCGACCGGGCGTAGGGGGTTATGTCGGAGGAGAGTTCGTTGTCGTCTGACCAGCCGCGGAGGGAGGGGAGGGTGTCGACGGTGGAGTGTGAGTGCATGTCTACGATTCCGGAGGTTAGTTGGCGGCCATGGGCGTTGTAGATTGTGGTGTTGGGGGGGAGGGTTGAGGTGGAGATGCCGGCGGAGACGAGCTTGATCAAGCCGAATTCCATCAGGACATCTGCATGAAT
Organism: Extremus antarcticus; assembly: GCA_033117895.1. NCBI lineage: Eukaryota > Fungi > Ascomycota > Dothideomycetes > Mycosphaerellales > Extremaceae > Extremus > Extremus antarcticus. The sequence goes on along the minus strand of JAWDJX010000055.1, from coordinate 67,544 downwards.
CCACGAGTAGCCTTTCCCTAGGTGAGCGTCTTCTGGTGAGGTGCCGAGCAGGGCTTCGCCGGTCCATACCGTGGCGTTGCGGATGAGAACAGGGCCATGGCCGGGGATGTAGCGGGCACTGCGCTCCCTCTTGGTATTCGAGGTCTCGGGCACGGATCGCAGTTTTGAACATACTGCATGATCTGCTCGAAGCTTGTCGACTGATAGTAATTGGACTTTGCTGTGGTCTCGCACTGTAAAGTGAGAATATAGGGCGTAGGCTGCCAGAAGTAGAACGAAGGATTTGACTAGCCTTCGGCGGTGTCTTCGCTTGTGTCTCGATATTGCATGCTCGTCGACGGGAGTGTATCGTGGAAGATCGTGTTTGTCCATGGTACAGCAGATTGAGTCTAGAGACCGTGATGAGAAGAAGAGAGCAGATAGAACTACGAACAATGCCTACAAGAAAGTGTCGGCTTAGGAGGTAACCAGCGTGGAGAAAGCTTTTACGAAACGAGGTCTCTGCGACAGGTTCTACAGTAGCATAGACCAAGATGCCTTGGACACTCCGTTCACGTCGAGCTAACCATCGAGAGGTGAGGTGGAGGTCGGTTCAAAGAAGTGGTGGGACGAAATGGTCGCCATGGAAACCCAACGCGATTTATTGATCGGCCTCGATCGCTTCACACCAACGCTCGAACCATTCCACCCACCAAGCTCCCATATCTGCGGCCAGCCAATAGCAGTCTCTCTTACTTGACTTCTCTTCATATACCTTTCCCTCCATCATACGACAGAACACCTCAAGAACATGGCGCGACGCAGCTCAGCTCGACTGCGCGGCAGGAACTCGTCAACACCCAAGCGAGTCTCTCTGTCCCACGATGCGCCCACCCGCACCCCTCGCACAGCGCCAACCAAGCTCGGCTCTCTACATGAGAGCGATGAGATGCCCGGCTCCTTCCCACAGTCTGCCTCGCCCGAACCCAGGCCATCGCCAGGTATGGAGTCGAGGAAGACAACAACCATGATCCCTCTCAACTTCGGCGACACCACTCCCGAGAACACCACCCCCATCAGACCCTCCGCACAAGAGATGCACCCGGAGAGACACCACCAGAGCACGGCCAAGCCGATGGAGGAGGCGCGCTGGCTGGGGTTCAGCAATATGGCTCCTCACACCGAACCACCGAAGCACAGCAGCAAGATCGCGACGCTGCAAGGCACTCCGACACGGACGCCCACCCGTAAGTCGAACATGGAGTCGCCCAAGATCCAGTTCACCTTCGCACGTGAGCAATCGCTCGAACTCAGCCCCGCGGCAAAACTGCTGATGAGCGAGAAGAGGGAGGAAGCGGCGAAGATCAGGGCGGAGATGGTTGCAAGTGGTGAAGCTGAAGGTATGGAGGGCATCTCTGCTGCAGGAAGGAGGATTGCAACACCCAAAGGGAAGAAGGGGAGGTTCAGCGATATGCACAAAGAAGAGTTCAAGAAGATGGATTCCATCGCCAATCATCCTGCTGCTTTACGTGCTGCCATCAACAAGTCGAGCGTGAACAGCACACCGGTTCACATCCAGACGGAAGGCCAGAAGGTCGCTCTAGCAAGCCCGACAAAGTCTCTCAAGCGTAGTCAGTCTAAGGCTGAGCTTGACGAGCATCAACCATACCAGCAGCGCAGCCTGCCGCGGTCATCTTCCAAACCAAACTTGGGCCTGCAATCGGCTAGCCAACTGCCTCGCTCTCACTCCACCAAGACTCTGGGCGACGACTCCGAGCAGTCATCTCCGAGCAAGCGAGTGAAGCGGTTCGAAGCACAGGACGTGTCGATAGCACGACCATCCTCGCAGCATTCCGAGAAAGCCTCTCCCGCCACGCCTGCATCCAAGATCGTGGCATTCTCCAAGCTAGCGACACCTACCCAGGCCTCTTTGGCTCGCGCTACGAGCATCAAGGCTGTGAACACTACGAAGATCCCAGCTCCGCCACTCGGCCTCGCACGTTCGCCATCGAAGCCCAGCCTTCATGCTGCTGCACACGAGGCGACGCAGCAGTCCACACCGCTACTATCGCGCTCACCATCGAAGGCATCGCTGTTCTCTCGCCCTGCTGTCAAGGCGCCTGAGGAAGATGGGAAGCCATCGAGTCCACTCCTTCTGCGCTCTCCCCTCAAGTCCTTCGTGCTTAAGAAAACCACCGAGGATGGCGAACCAAGCTCACCGCAGGTCACATATCCATCACTTCTCTCGCGCGCCCCGCGGAAAGGGTCCGTTGCTAAGAACCACGGGCCAGAAGCGAGCAACAATGTGCCTGCACTATCTACACCTCTCCTTTCCCGCTCGCCAGCCAAGATCACCATGCCGGTCGAGAAGAGCGAGACTGCCACCACAAGCATCCCTACTACCGGAAGCAAGCTGCTTGGCCGCTTTAACCTCCTACGCGCATCCCCGATGAAGTCTATCCTCCGCTCTCCGCAACGCCTATACTCCGATGATCCATCGAAGGTAGCTGCAGGCACTCACCTCGCCACACCACCGAAGATCATGAAGAAGGCCTCTCTGGCGGATGGCACGATCACCGCATCCGCCCAAAAGCGCGTCGACTTCAGCTCCTCGACCAAAGCCCGCTACGAGCGTGCGCAGAGCGAGCTGAGCAGCACGCCCACGAAGGCTGCCACTCCCTCTCCCAGAGTCGCAGTCGCGGTCGAGATCCCGCAACCCTCCACAACCGCCTACCCTACCCTTCCATCCCGAGATACCACCCCAATGGTCTCGCCACAAAAGCGTCGCCAGACTGCCACTCCAGCCGATTTCACCTTCCGCGCTGGCCAGCACAACATCATCTTCTCTCAATCGCCTAACGCACCGCCTAGCAATAAGCGCGCGTCTACGATCCGGCACGTGTCCGCTGAGCCAAAGTTGCCTTCGGCGCCGCTCACGACGGCTAAGAAGCGCAAATTCGACTTCGAGAACCGCGATGCTGGAGGATCCGAGAAGGCGGGCGACATGTCGGATAAGGAGAACGCCGGCGTTGGTGATGAGGAGGTGGAGGAGAGGCCAGCGAAGAGGATGAAGCAGAGTGCTCCGTCCCCGTCTCCATCGCCAAAGAAGTCCGCCGTGGGGCAAGCCGGGGGGCAAGCTATGCAGCTGGACGCGAAGCTGGAGGAGAAGAAGGTTACGCGCCGTCCGACGCTGGGCGTGAAGCCGAAAAAGGGCTCGGAGGGGGCGGTCAAGGAGAAGGAGAAGAAAGCATCGTCTACGATCAGTCGGGCGCGCTTGAATGCGCTTGCGCAGCCGAAGAAGAGAGCATGAACGCGTTGGCGTATTGGGCAGTCACGGGAGCAAGAGGGGGGAGCTTGCATGGCTGAAGGTATGGCCGGCAATGACTCATTTTTCATCACCACTGGATCAATACGATATGATGTGATTGGAAAGAGCGACTGACTACTGGGCGCGGCGTTCTGCATGGCTTAGCACGGTGTTTGTCGGCGTAGTGTATCATATGGAGCGAGCATGCTTGAGGCGAGTCTCTACTATACGAATGGGTACGAATGGGAGGTCGGTGTTTGGGGTTCTGGGTTGCTTGGGCTGGCCGGCTTGGTTTGGTGAAGTGAGAGCGGACTGGGTTGTATCATACTAAGTAGTGTTACCTGTGGTATGAGACGGTATGAGACTACATGAGCTGTTCCCCGATCCACGATCTTCGGTGACCGTCCTTGCGTGATGTCTTGGTGCTGCCGGGTCTGGTAAAGCGGAAGGATGTGATGTGCTGGTACGGAGGGAGGAGGGAGGAAGTGGTGTGGGCTACTTTGCAGGTAGGAAAGGGTGGTAGGAAAGGGTGTAAGAGTGAGTCACTCTCCATCACCCCATCACCAGATCGACTCAAGGAACGAGACGGCGCTGCGTCCTACCCGTCTCAGCAAGGTCTTGATGGCATGGTATTGTCTATGCCATATCGAGCAAGCTTGGGGACTATATGAACGGTTACGAAGGGGACGGGTCAGTCTAGTTGACAACGTCGGGGGTTATGGGTCATAGTGAGTAGGCCCAGTGGATAGCATTGGCGTCTCAATGAGACGATATGAGTGTCTATCACCTTTGGCTTCGGCTGGTCTACACGTCCGATGCTAGGGATACGACGTTTGGGAGAGGTGGGAGTTGAGATGGATGGTGTATAAGTAGTTCAGTATACTGTACGATTGTAACGATGTTCCTGTACCGACCAGATCACCGGACATTCATTGCAACCGTATGGTGAGTTGTTCCCTCCCTCTCATCCTTCTGTTCGATCGAACGTCCATATCGATCGAACACAACACCACGCTGTGATTACACCCAACAAGAATATTTTGCCGAAATGAGACGTTTCTGCCGTCCATGCATACAACTACTTTGTCGACATCGTCTGAATAGCGCCACGAAGCCCGCCGTTGACACACCATTCTGCTGTTGCTCTTTGGCTGACTATTGCTGCACACCATAGGAACCAAGGACTGGCAATGAAAGGCCAAAGCTGTCTGGGCGGTACGTACTCTGGGGAAGATAGGATATGGCTCATGGTTGCTCATGTTGACGAGAATGGTCAGAAGAGTGGTCGGCGGAACATAAGTACTGCTTTAGGGGATGAGTTGTGGATCCGTCAACTTCTTATTCTCCGCCGGGACTTATACTTTCTCGGCCTTCAAGCATTGTTTGAGACGGACAGCCAAGGGGGCAAAGGTTGGCTAGAAGGGCTGCAGATGGAGGGATTGAGGTGAGAATTGTGTTTGCTTGCACTAGGCTCCATATGATGAATAGACAAATTTCACTCGCCGTAATGAGGAAGAAATGAACACAACAGTCTTCGATATTGTCTGAAAGAGAAACGACGTGGCACTGAGACTTTGCTTGAATTTGTCGATCTCCAAGATACAGCTGACCCTCTTGAGTGCAGAACAGACACTGTAGTGGCGGCACCTCCCTCCCTCCCACCGAGATCGATCAAGATCGCTTGCTCATGAGACTCCGAAGCACATCCGCCTCCGCTTCAGACCTGGCCAGCTTCAACTTGAGGTCGTCGTTGGCTTTCGTCATCGCAGCCAGTGCGTCCTCCAGCTCGGAGACCCGATCCATCTTTCGTTGACGATAGCGACGAGCGGCTTCGGTGTTGCGTTGGCGCTTGTTCGATTCATCCTCGGGAGGCGAGCAGGACGAAGGCGATGTTGAAGGCCGCTTCTTGGGTGAAGATCTTGTTGAAGAGCCGTAGCTGTCGATAGTTGTCTGCAATGGCGATACTGTTGTGCTGGTGGCAGTTGACTGAGGTGCACTTGGTTCTCCGGGAAAAGACAGCGAGCCGAGGTGCTGATCGGGAAATGTAGTGGCAGCATACTCATTCCTGAAGCGGAGACCGTCCTGATCGCCAGTGCTGCTGCTTCCGCTCGTCGGTGCAGAAGGATGTATGCCATCGTTGACTGAGGGCCATCTCGAAGCTGTGTCCGCGCCGAAGTGCTGCTGCAGTGGCTGATGAACACTCGAAGGCATGCTCGTGTTGTCGAGAAAACTGGTATCGCCAAAGATAGTATCGCTAGTGCCAAAAGAGTCCGTGCCAGTATTAAAATCGTAATCCGTAAAGAGATAACTCAAATCACCACAGTCTGCGACTGCTCCAATGGGTTCTGCTGGGCCTGAAGAAAATAGGTCCTCGTTGGCTTGGAACTGATGCTGCGGTAACTGTTGACTCCATTCTTGCAGGGGGTTGTCGGGCTCGACCTGAGCCCAAGGTGAATCTGGAGGGGATGTAGAAGGGATTGGATGGGGCCTCTCACAGAGGCCGGAGGGCTAGGATGGGTGGACAAGTCCGGGAAGAATGATGGAGGAAGAAGACAGAGCTGAGGACAGCAGAGGCACTTAAAGAGGAGGAATTGATCTCTCAGAATGACTCACCGCGCTAGTAATGCACTCCACAAGCCGCAGCAACTGGTCGGCTCGAAGTCGTATAGTAGCTTCCGAGCTCATGGTATCGCAGAGGAGATCCAATTGATGTTGTCAACCCGACTAGTTAACTAGTGAGTCGCCGGCAAGACAAGCCTCTCCTTCGTAACAACCAGAAGTTTCGTGAACATCCAGCCGTGTGTTAGGTCCAGACCAAGTCCTTCCTTGGAATCTGGCACTTAGCTCCAGAATATTTTTGCTGGGGCGGCTTCTCACTCCACAACGGCCCCCGTTGGTCTGCGCTGCATCCGAGTCCATGTCACTCATGTGCTGTTGATGCAGCCTGAAAACATCGGCATCATATGTATACGATTTGTTGAGATCAGGAACTGCGGAGATGCACAGATAACCGTTGCGTGTTGTGCGCATCGCGGCTCGTGGGTCGCACCTGCCTCCGCGTGGACCAATGATAGCTCGTGTCAGATGTCACAGTTTCAGCCCTACGGAGGTATCAGTCGAAGTCGAAGCAAAGAACAAACAACCACATTTATCCAACAAATTCATTATTGGGCTCTTGGAGCCCCAAGCATCATCAAATTCAATCCGCGCATTGTGCATCCTTCAGGAATTGCCAAAGCCACTCTATTACCATCTTCCCACCAGTCCGTGTAGGACATCTATCAACAATGGCGTCCGCTTCAGGGTCCAGTCTGCCATCGCCGCCGGACTCCACTGGAAACGAAACTGAAGCCAACAAGCAGGACCAAGACCAAGGATCGGCTGCACCCCGAGGAGAAGCGATCGGAGGGTACCTCGAGAATCTTTCTGAACAGATACTCGAGGTCAACCTCAATCAGCGAGACAACAACCACCCGCTGGTACAGAAACACATGTCACCGGAATTCCGAGGAAAGCACGATGCATTACCGAAAGTCAACAATCGGGATGCTCACCAGGACAACCTCAAGAAGCATCTTGCTGCTCAACCGAACTTAAAAGTCGAGATCCTGAATCATTCCTCGGACGTGGACGACAGCCGTGGCAGAGCTACTGTTTACCTCTATTACAAGCTGCATGGCCTAGAGCATGGTCTGGGAAGGGAAGCAGTTGCCGTGCTCTCCTGGGAGAGGAAGCAAGGCAACTGGAAGATCATTAAGCACCAAGGCATGAGAGGACCGTCTGGATTTTCCTGAAGTGGTTGCGTAGCTGGCCTAGGCTTATGAGCGGTACTACGGAAAATTCCCAACACGAAGCCTGTACCATAGCAGGCTGCCACGAGCACTCCCAGGACATCAACTGCTGCGTTCACACCACCCCACTGGCTTTTACGCCTTTGTGAAAGTCTCTTGACACAATCACACAAACCATATCAGAGTAAGCTCATGGTCATGACTGACTGAGACCTGACCCAACTTGCTCTATCCCGACAGCGCACTGACACTGCGACACAGGTCACGATTGCTTAGCATATCTCCGTCAGCTCTCGTGGACCCCGATGTGCTCCCACACGTTGAGTGTCAGTAGGCGATGAGCATATGACCAGAAGGGGAATGGCCCGCAATGGTGACTGTTATGGCGACTGCGCCCAAAGAAGAAAACTAGCAGTGTATGGGTATCTCTGGGCTTTATGATACGGTTGTTTCCCAGATCCGGTCGGTCTTCTGGGCTTTTAGGGAGGGTAAGGTATGATTTTGACATTGGGCACGTGCCCACCCTGTCCAATTAGGTTAGCTCAACTCTCACTCCTGAAAGTTGAACACCTGTATGTAATTTGATCAGCTCGTGTTTCAAATCGACACATATTCTTTATCACTGTCTTTTCCTACAGAAGTCTCTTTCGGTGGAGTGCGAAGCCCCGGGTGACATACGAGGGATTTCTGATCGTCTGTCCTTCACGTATCTTATTGTAGAGCGTCACTTCAATTTTACCCGATGGCCAGTAATGGGAGCATTCGCAGTCGCCATGCGAATGGAAACCTACCAGAAAAAGCCATCGGCAAGCCCGTCAGTGGCAAGAATGATGTCGCGGTCACCAAGACTGGAGACACGTCGTCCACTGCCACAACTCTCAATCTTCTGATATGTGTAGGCGGGATATACGCCTCATTGTAAGATCGTCCAAGTACTGAAGCTCGAAATTCTCACTAATGCCATAGACAGCCTGACCTGGGGTGTTCTCCAAGAGCGAATAACGACTACCAACTATGGCACCGACGCAAAGCGGGAAGTGTTCAAGTATCCGGTCGTCATGAACACAGTCCAATCAACATTCGCTGCCCTACTAGGCTATGTCTACATCCTACTTACACGCAAATCGGCAAACGATCTACCCATATTGCCTTCCAAAGGCATCCTCTGGCCGCTCAGCTTGGTTGCTGTGACATCGGCAATGTCTTCGCCGTTCGGGTATGCCAGCCTCCAGCACGTGGACTACATCACTTTCATCCTGGCCAAGTCGTGCAAGCTCCTACCAGTGATGTTCTTGCACGTAACCCTGTACCGCAAGAAGTATCCCTTCTACAAGTACGCCGTCGTGGCTCTTGTCACGCTTGGGGTGGCCATCTTCACTTTACACCAGTCCGGCGGATCGAAGAAGAAGAAGGGCGGAGAAAGCAACAGTCTCTACGGTCTGATGCTGCTTGGCATTAACTTGCTTTTCGACGGTCTCACCAACTCCACTCAGGACGATATTTACGCGCGCTTCCGGCCATACACTGGACAACAGATGATGTGTGCTTTGAACATCATGTCGACTTTTCTGACCTCATCCTTCCTGCTGCTTTCGCCGTTCATCGTTCAATCCGGATATGGCTCTTATCTTGGTGTAGATCCCAAAGGTGCTGGGGAGCTCCAGGACGCACTTTCGTTCATCCAACGACATCCGGCAGTCGGGTGGGATATCCTCGGATTTGCGGCGTGTGGTGCCCTGGGGCAGGTCTTCATCTGTAAGATTCTCCACCACTAGAATTTGCGAGACTTTTGCTAACCTCCCGTTAGTCATGACCCTCTCGATATTCGGCAGCCTTCTGCTGGTCACTGTCACGGTGACGAGGAAGATGCTGACCATGATCATATCGGTCGTGTGGTTCGGGCACAGCCTGACTGGCATGCAGTGGCTCGGTGTAGGCCTTGTGTTCGGTGGTATTGGCATTGAAGCCGAGTTGAGCAAACGTGAGAAGAAAGCGAAAGAGGCAGCCAAGAGAAAGGCGTGAGCGTTGCATGACTCTAAACTGGTACAACATATAGCTAGATTTAGATGCAATTTTCCACATCGGATCCCGGCATCCGAGCTCATACGGCGCCGGTACACATGCATCAACGATCGTTTCACTGATCAATCTTCTACGCCGCATCCATGCTTGTTGCGTTCGCTAGGGCGCTATGTGCTCCCCAGCTTGACCTCGAGGCGTCTCTCCGCCGCGTGTTTCTCGTCCTTTGTCCTACAGCATTCGCATGTGTCGAGCTGGACAGTAGCTGGAAAAGTGCTGGTGCCGTGTACGTCCCGGATGCGCGTACAAGCTCGCTTGCCATATTTTGCAGTGACAGCGCAGGAGAAAAGATCAAGTTACTCCAACTCGTAGTGTCTGCAAATTGTCGAAGTACGACTTGCACGGCTCGTCCAGAAAGCTCACTGGATAGATGAAGTCCAGCAAGATGTTCCGTACCTGGTACCAGGAGCGTAGCTGCAGATCCTGAAACAGGCCTTGCAATAGCTGGTGGAAGAAACCAGCAGTTGCGCCAGTCGTGACACTTATGATGAATACCGCCCACAGCGATGCCTCCGCAGACTTCGGCTCCGCTAGTGCATTGACATCCATCAGTGTAGCTTCCGACCAAGCAGCCTCAAGCCCAGTCTGGTACTTGGCGTCGTGTGCAAAGGCCGAGCCATTTGCTCGTTGACCTTGAAATATGGTCAAGCACGTGCATGCTATCCGGAGGTGACCCTGGATAGCATGGCCGGGAATCAATATTGGCGTAAGTAGAGCTTTCGCATGACTGATGATGATATCAAACAGTAATTGATGCAGTCGCTCTTCAACGCCCGGACTGCCAAAGTCGAAACATGATGTCCTGCTGACCAAGATAACCACAGTATCGGATATTTGTACCCGTTGTTGCAGTGTGGTGAAACCGCGAGGCACTGCCTGCGGGAGTTGTGGCCGTGCCGGCTCGGTCTGGAGACCAGCAAGACTGGTGAGACCACCCAATAAACCACCAACGCCGCTGGCAACGGTCGATGTTACCGCGCCTACTGCTGCTGGGCCTGCAATTGTCAAGGTGTGTATGCTGTTGAGTAAGCCGGTTGGCGTTAGGTCCATTAGACCCACAAGCCATTGGATAAGTGGATGTTGAGTCAATTGGTTTGCTGGGTCGTATGAAGTCTCTTGCGGGAGGACTTCAGGAGCAGGCGGTATACCTGCGCTTCCCGGTGTCTGTGAGCCATCTTTGAGCCCGCCTTCGCGCTCCTCCCGATTGCGGGCCCTTGTAACTCTGCTTTGTGCAGCACTGGCTCGCGCTGCTTGCGCTCGTACTATCCGGCGGGACTCATCGCTGTGACGACCCTGTTCGGAGACGATAACCAGTGGTGGATTCCGACCAGACGGTGCAGTCGATGATGATGGTTGAGGCTGGTTCTCTTCCTGCGTGGGTTTCTCACTGGGTGGAGCCATTGGACCAGCGCATGCAGCTTGTTGTAGTAAACCGTCCAGTAACACGTTGTAAGATAAGAGGTCGCAGAAGATTGGCCTTAAGTCTTCATGAAGTGAAGTGGCGACTGTCAAGAAGCAGAAGACGCTACCTCAGCAACTGGCTGCGCACAAGGATCCCAGTTTCCAGGACATCGATACTCGTGCATAGATCGGCAGTCCCGACCACTAGATGCGCGTCTGATGTCAGTCTAGATGTATCCCCGCGGTTTGGTCCACAGCAAGACCCTTGCAGTGGTGAAAGTGGAGGCTCAATTATGCACGATAAAATAGATGTCCGCCACAAGCACACGATGAGTCGATCCCTTTGTCGCGAATAGTAACCTCATGTCAGACAAAAACCGCAAATGCTGATCTAGTATGAAGTTACCTTACGATAAAGTTGCGTGGGTGCAAGCTCTTCTCACAACTGCCGCATTCGGGTCTTGCCATCGAAACTGAGAGTGGGAGGGCAGAACCCAATTCCAAACATCGGAGGATTTTGTATGTTGCACGGGGTATGGACTGCCATAGGTGACAACTCCACAGGTCTTCCTGGTTGATCGATGCCTCTATGTAGACAGCGGCGCCTCACTATCCCTTTCAATTATTCAGTTTAGCCTTCCGTGACACGCTACTGCGTTTCCCGGATCCGTTCATTGCAACTATCGAGCAAACTACTGCAGAGGACCGCCAATCACTCCGTCTGCTCGACGAGCAATGACAGTTCACTGAACGCTCTGATCGGACATTTCACCATAGCCGTTACGGAGTGGATGCAGCTAAAGCAAACAACGTGGACCGTTTTCTCGGGGCAACTTTTAAAGGCTGGAACTGCCGGCGGCAATGGCCGTATCAGGAGTTCCTCCGAACGGTGTTCTATCAAGCCTTCCTGCCTTTGCTGTGCCGAAGACTACCCATATCGAACACATTATCTTCTTGTTCGGCCGTTGCGTCGCTTGATTGCCTGACTTTCTGCTTATTCTCACTACTACCTGGTCTGCTGTTCTTTACAGCTGCGGTGCCGTCTCCTCTACTATGGCCGAATAGTGAGCCTCTAGCAGTTGCGTTCTCCGGGAGGAAAGCAGATGCCGATGCGAAAGTCTGGCGTGATGAGCCATCTTGCTTCTCAAGCATCCAGGAGAGAGAGCTCTGCTCAAGACGGGGCCTTGCGGCACTGGGCGATGTTGGATGGGCCTGTGCAGCGTTTGGTGGCTCACTCGTGTTGTTCTCCGCCAGGACTTCGCCTTCAGCGGGTACCGTGATGACATCTGGAACTTCCTTCGACGGCGCGGCATCCGGGAGGTCTGCGAACACTTCTGGATCAGTAAGTTCCTGTATGCTTGATGTCTTTGGTCGTCGGACTGCGTGTGACTTCGAATCGTCATTAGCGGCGGCAGGAGCAGCCACCACATTGCCGGCGTCAGTTGATTCGGGTACGTTCACAGTATCAATGCCTCGTGGGGCACCCGGGTCCGCAGAAAGAGCTGTGCCGTGAACTCGCACCGACTCCCGTGGCAAAGGCATGCCAGGGTCGTCGAGGTAGACTTGAATGAACTGCACTTTCGCGATGGCAACGCTCAGCTGATCTAGATTTGTCGTTTGTGCTTGTTCATCTGATCTAGAACTTTCGGATGTCATCCTTTGATACTCCCACAGCTCGCTGACAGCGCCCTCAAGGAGCTTGGCGAGCTGTTTGCTACGGTCCTCGAGTGCCTGAACGCGACCGAGAAGATGTCCAATACCAAGTGAAGTCCGCGACGAATCTCGCGGCCGCCATGGTGGGGAAGGAGTCGGTGTTTGAGTATCGCGTATTTCCTGGGCCTTTCTTTGCACCTCATCCACCGCACTGCGGACAACCTTGTTGATCCCGAGCTTCTCGCCACGAGCATAGATGTTCCGCGCTGTAGACTGAAGTACGTTCTCGAGATTTTGAGTTGGTCTAGGAGACCGAGAAGGAGAGATCGCCGATGCCTTTGCCGCAGTAGTGACTGCCATAGTCGTAATGTTACGTTGTAACGCAGGAGGGGTCACAGGCCGGCCAGCCTGCTGCAATGGCCGTCCACTGTATTTCGAGACCAAGTAGCTTCCGCTATGGTAGTCCATGTGTTCCCGTAGAAATAAACCGTCCAAGGCCAGCGTCTGTGCTGGAAGTTGGGCGCCTGGTTCCGGGTAGCGTAGCAGCAAAGTCAGGGCTACATTGTAGTCTGCTTCGATAAGATCCCAACGTATTCTTAGTAGCATAGCAACGCAAATGTAATCAACGACTTCGAGAGACGGATCTTCAGCAAAGATTACGTCCCACATAGTGAGCACATCGTCAAAGCTGAACTCGCGTCCGAAGAGGAGCCGAATCCATCTGATCAAAAAGACCTGCGGCACAATGTCAATGCGTTCAAGGTGCTTTGCAAGCCTCTCGTCGACAAGTGATAGCAGCTCGCCAAAGATGCGGCGACTACGAGCAACCATAGGGTTTTCGTTGCCGTTGGAGGTTGTCTGCTCGTAGAACACTTTCGCACTTTGCATTACTTGGCCAAAGAGTGCGAAGGCGTCGTGCTCAATGTGCTCGGAGTCGAACATAGACTTGATCACAGCGTCTTCACCCATAGCCTTGCTACTTTGACCTAGGTCGATAGCATCCCGTTCGACAGCCCATAGTATAGGTGCGAGGAGCTCGTGCATGCCCTGCCGGTAGCTGACATCAGGGTTGAGCTTACAAAACACGAACAAGATGTCGGTGAGTGCTCGCTGAGTGTCCGGCTGCCGGAAGTACAGGTTCTCCGGCATGCAGCGGACGACATCCTGCAGAATCTCGCCACGGAGCTCCTCGTCCTTGCGGAGCTGTACCCATGGTGAAGACTTCGCATGGCTTAGCTATCGTCAGAACAGGGCTGTGACGACCGATCGGCGGGATCTTACCTCTGTCTCTCCGCTCAGCGGGTCATAGCCTGAGGTTAGCTCGTCTGGGTTCTCGATATGGCGGAGGAAGTGCGACTTGAGCGAGTTATAGGCTGATCGAGCAGACGATAATGTTCGTATCCACGTCGACGTATCCAAGCTTTCGAAGAGCAAGAAGACCTTCCAGCATGCTGAGCGTCCGCCAGTCGTGGCGATTGAAGAGGTGCCATCCAGCCGTACTGCCTCCCTCAGCTCCTTGAGCGTCTGGTACTGTCGCACTTCGTCCCACGCATTCCTCGCATCATCGAGACTGCGCATGTCGTCCTGGGTAGACCTGCTTGCTCGATCGTTCAGCTCCACGTGCTAGATTGGTCGAGGGAACTGAGACATCGCTTGGGGAACAAAATCTAGGGTCCGAGCCGGGAGAACCGCTGTGAAACCCACTAGCGTCATGCTTTAAAGAATGCTTCTGATTGGGAGGCTGCGGATAGAGTCAACGCCAGCACGGGCGAACGCGCTTGTTTTTGCAACCCCGACCTCGTCAGGCATCACAACGACATGAGTACATGTATGTTTCAGGAAGACATTGTGTGGCCCTCAAAATAGCGCGGAACGCTGAACGCTGGCGCCTTGAATTCAACGCATGGATACCATTCGTTCACCAAGACCATCCTCCAGAGGGAGATACCCCAGCAGTATTCAGAACTACATGTATATGAGGCACCTCCTGGGCACCTGTACCTTCCACAAGGCTTCTTGCTGCACGAACGTGCATAGGCTCGTCTCAGTATCTTAATCTGGATGGCGAGAGCATGCCCCATCCAAAGCTGCTCACAACCACCCTGATTATGATGGCACTCTCTACGGGCGCCTTGCCAGAAGGCCTACCTCAGTAGCCAGCACTGTGTCGTGGCTGAATGATCGCATAGGAAACACTCAAGTTGAAAAGAGAGCCCTTTCCACGGTTACATGGCCATACAAGCTCGAAGGAGTACTCACGACTTTACCCGGCCCATCGCCTAATGCTGACAGCACGCCACAAGGAGTACCCAGATGCGGCGATTAGCCTGTGTAACACTTGACGATTCTCATGCGCGTCTGCAGACACCCACTAGTTGCCGTCCTACCAGGACGAATAGCGTCCAGCCTGTTGCAGCCTTGTGAGCGCCAGTGCGCTGCACGAAGGAGGGCTGGGCGGAAGGAGAGACCGAACCAATGAATGGAGTTGTACGAGACCCAAGGTGGAGTCCACGGGGTCAATAGGTGAGCGCGCTGGAAGTCCGTTCGTTGTGTTCTTTCGTCCTTATTGCAACGTACCCAACATCATGGGGACTGTATTGCTCCTTTCCTCTACCCATCCTCGCCTGAAACCTTGACCCTTTGAGCCGAAACTATTACTAGCTACTATAGCACGAGACTGCAGTCGCTCTAACAAGATCGGCGCGTCTCGAACGAGTAGATCAATGCTCGTACTCCCGAGGAACCCAGCAAGCAGATCGGACGATGTCTCTGTCGACGATCTTGATCTCGCAATCGGGTAGCATACCCTTCAGTCAGAACCTACAGGTCGCCGACACCCTGCAGCAACACAAGCTCACATTGTACCTGCACCGGAGTCCGATCTGCCGGTCGTCTGCGAGGGGCTGACAGCGCGCGCTGAGTACTCCACAGAAGCGAAGTAAAAGCCAACAAGGGAAGAGAAGTGAGAAGGAGCAAGCACATTCGTAGCCTCTTCCGTCCAGCATGAACATTTAGCTGCTCAGATCCAGGCCTCGTGTGAAGAGCAAGCACACCCGCACCCTCTTCTGTTCAACACGAACGTGCATCTGCTCAATGCAGCTATACCCACGACTGAAGCGACGATCTCGACGTCCACCAATCTAAAGCGGATAAGCATTCAAGTTGGAACTGGCGCGTCGAGAGCCTCAATGATCCTCAACCGTGAGCACACCCTGAGAGAACGGAATACAAGCAGCAAGTATATTCACAAGCCTTCGGAAAACATCTCAAGTCTAGGTAGGTACACCATCAACACCACTAAACAATCCAACACCAACAAAACGTCTATCGTACTCTCATCCCCCAGCAAGCATCTCCCGGAACCTCCCGCCCATCAACTTCACCGTCTGCTCAACACTCGGCACTTCCAGCGTACTCCCCTCGATCGTCTTCTCCACTTCATCCTCCGTCACATCCTCGTTCCCCTCGATATCCTGGCGCCCCTCCTCCCTCACACCCTTATTCGCTCCCAGCCTCACAGGTCCCTTCGCCGTCGCAGGAGTGATCGTAGTAGCATCGAGAAGACTCTGCCACCGGGCGAGAAAAGCGCCGGGTCCGAAAGGAGTAGAGCGGGTGCGGTTGATGACGGCAGTGATGCGGGTGGCGGAGGCCCAGTGCAGGTCGTCGAGGTAGGTTTGGTAGGTGGTGAGTTCGTTTGTTATGGCTTTTTGGTCTTTCTCTGGCAGGCCGGCGAAATGCTTGAGGACCGATGCTTGTACGTTGGTCCCAGTGGCCTTGGAGTCGGCAACGGCGTCGGTCTTAGGTGCGCTGGTGCCTTGCCGGCAGAACTGCTTAATAACCATATTCACCCAGTCTCGCCACCAACTCGTCACTTCTTTCCCATTCTTGGCTACTTGGTGTAGGAACTTGTGACTACTGCTTTGGTGTCTGTGTAGCAAGTCGACATAGTCTTCCACAGCAGGCGGCTTCTCCTGGCCTTTTGGTCCGGATGGTTTGCTCATTTTCAGCATATCTGTCGTGAACCGCTCGAAATCCCAGACAGTGTCGGCGAGATTGACCGCTTCGTGAACCTGCCGAATCATAGGCGTGTACGCGGAAACTCCATCCTGGATCAACGCGGTTAGGTGGTCTGGATTGCGATGGCAGAGTACACGGACGATCTCGTCGCGGTCGCGGACCGAGAGCCGAATCCTGAGGTACTCCAATGCGGCGGCGTGTTGATCTGCTGTGAGGTCGTCCACGGAAGGTCCAGAAGATAAGGAGAGAATGACGGCGACGATGGACATGTTCTGGTCTTTGCTCTGCCGACGAGCTTCTTCGTGTTCGGCGCGGCTTCGGTTGGCAATCCAGTCTTTGAGCGCGGCGGTGACGGGTTTAGGTGGTGCGGTGGAGGACTTCTCGATCTTGGTGGCGCGGGAGTTGAGGTCGCGCTTGTCCCATGAGAGGACTTGCGACATGATTCTGCGGTTGATCATTAGAATCCTGAGATATGCCTGAAAGAAAATTGAGACCTACTGCTGCAGTAGGTTCATGCCTTCGTGTGCTCCTGAGCTGAGCCCGATCCAGTTTGTAACGCTCGCCACACTGACTTTGGCCAGTATGACCTTCATCATTGCGCTGATCATGGTCGCCACATTGCCAATCTTGAGTGTCTGCCGTACAACAGAATAGGGGATCAACCGGTGTACGTTCTCCACCATCCGTAGGAGTGTTGGTCCTTCCGGTGACAGCACGAGGGTATAGTGCATCAGCGAAGCAATACTGCGATCCCCCAAGTCAGCCCACCAACCACATCCTCAATACCTCCAGTCGCAACCGATGCGTACCTACTTCACAACAACAAACTCATGCATCCCTTGCACCAGCGCCGGATGCTTCTTCAAATCATCCGTCTCCGCCGCCCTCTCAAACAGCTCATCCACCAAATCCCCATACACCAGCGCCTGCAAACAGTCTTGCCACGACTTCAACACATCATCCGGCTTGCTGATATCATACGTATCCTTCTCCGCCTTCCGCAGCCCCTCCTCCCGCTTCGGCAGCCCAAACAGACATCCTCGCGCAGGATACTCGATCAGAGCACTGATGGCTGTGGCAAGCGTCTTTCTAATCCCCAACACGCCTTTGTCGTAGCTCTCACTGAGTTCGGCCTGGCTGAGCTCTTCGATCAGGTCTGAAACTCGGACTTTCCAGAAGTCCTGAGAGACGTCCCGGAGGCCTGGTAAAGTGAGGATGAATTTCGAAAGGAGGGTTTGGAGGACGGGGGTCGCGGAGGCGGAGGTGGAGTCTTGGAAAGGAGGGCCGTAGTGTTTGATGGCGCCGGGGGCTTTGAAGTCTTCGATTTCGGAGTATGTTTCGTGGTGGGTGAGGATGTCGACGAGGGCGGCGGACTGAGCCGATGTAAGGGTGGAGGAGGTCATCTTGGGTGTGGCGGATAACTAGGGCTGATCTGAAAGGAAGAAGACCGCTCTATACATGTCGAGAGAAGCAGACACAGTATCTATACGTCAACAACTGATGCAGACAAAAAATCCAGTCCAACGCGAGTGATGTACGAACGGTGACGTACGCGGGCCAGCAAGACAAGATGGAGTGGAAGGAGGAACAGGGTCAACAATCCGGGCACTCACATCTCTGCTCATTCACCGACACCAGAAAGAAGTCTTGTCATCAATGACCAAGGTATGTGAGCAGCACCCACATTCACGTCGGGGATATTGATGCATGACTATCAACAACGATGCCTTTGAAGGTGTAACGTTGGATGATCAGAAACAATGGCGCACTGTTCGGCTGCACGACCCCTGAGTGCCCCAGTAGACGACCAGATATGAGCGTCGATGATATAGACCCCTAGTTCTACTCAGTCGGAACACCTACCTCTCGCGATCTCTGACCTGCGGGCGTCCGGGCTTCTGCAACGGTAGCTTGAGCGCGGCTTGCACAACGTTGCGTCTCTGAACTGTCTACAGCCTCGAACCATACTCCTTATCTCACGCTGACTATGCCCTAATTCACGTGGGCGCCTGGCACGGCCTGGGTAGGCGTCTTCAAGCTCTACTCGCCGCCTACCCGTGGACTCCAGGTCTTGAGCATATCCGGCATTGCTTTCCTCTGCGGTATGAGTGGTTCTTTTCCGCCAATACCTCGAGGAACAAAACAGTCAACGAAACCAACCCTTGAGACATAGGCCGAACCTTCACCCATTCCTACTCCGCAACGCCCGCCCTCCTCGAAGCTCCGGCACCGCTACTAGCCAGACAATGGAAGAGAATGGTCCACAACGACAGGGTTTTAACAGCCAATATTGGCGCCTTTAGTGCAACCATATTCCTGTATCTGGCACTCTGTGGTGTGCATATCCCACCCTTGACACCCGCCGATCGAGCTGACACAACAAGAACCGGCGAACTCGCCACCTACAACCTTCCGTCTATACGCTGCCGCACTCGTTGGCGTGATGCTCGGGGGCACTTGGTACGCAGACGAAAGAAGGTCTATCATGGAGAAACTGGAGCAGAAAGCAACGGAGTACAGCGAAACGCTCTACACTGATGCAAACGCCGAGACAGAGATGGCAACAAAGCAGACGACGCACCACCTCGTTGATCGGTGGGCGGCGGTGAACCTGGGACAGAGTGCGTTGTTTGGGGTCTCGGCGTTACTAGCGGGATGGGCTTCGATGGGGTGGAGTGTGAAGAAGATATTTAAGCAGGGGTATTGAAGCTGCGCAAAGAGAAGACATGCCGTGGCAGTGAGCAGAGAATGCAAAAAGAGGAGATGGCTGAGGCTGGGACGAACACGTGTGATTTCGTGGGTCAGATCGATAACGAAGGTAAAGTATGTCTACGATCAGTCCAGCACCCATCGGGAGCGATTCGACGGCGCCTTACCTCCGGCTCCGCACTTGGTAGTAGCGACTCTGTACGGGTTGCTCTGAACTCCATCGTTTCGCGAACGCGACATGGAAGTGAAGTCGAGGGTCGCAGTGCTCGCCATCTGGACGTTGTAGGTCATGGCGGCATCAGGAAGAGCTGATGTGGGATGGAGTTGGGCCAGGATTGTTGCCAGTTGGCGAACGCCGCTGGCACATTGGCATACAATCCCGTTTCTTACATCAAAGGGTACTGGCAAAAGGAGTAGAAACGAGCAGGCAAGTTCGATCGAAGTATATCGCTTCTGAGTCATCCTTGCGCTCGGACCGAAACGCGTTCAGGAGCGGTGGAGAGTTTGCATTCGGAACAAGGAGCGACACTTCACTGAAGATTCACACTGTAAGTCCAGGGAAGAACAATTTCATGAGACATCACATGTGAAAGGCGGCTTCTCAACCTAATACAGGGCTCAAGAAAGCAACGACTGGGGCGCAAGCGCCTTGTAGCTTGTAGCTTCCTTCGAGATGAAGAGATATATGTGATGTAAGGTATGTATGTCCGCCGCGAGTCCAGCAGCCACCGCGCGTAGAAACGATGGGCCTTTCTTTTGGCTACCGCAATGTGATCCTGTTACGACTAGGTACGGTGTACTCTAAACTCCATCTTGTGCGAGCTCGACATGAGGAAGTCGAGGTCGCCTGTGCATCGTGGTAGACAGGTCCGTGTAGCGACTTGCAGGCTCAGTCTACCGATGAAGTTATTCCAGGCTCGTCGGCAAATGCCGCTGGCAGGATGGCGTACGAGCCCGGTTGGAGAGCTCGACTTTTGATGTTCCGTACGTGAGGAGAAGAGGAAAGGAAGGGCGCAGGTTCGTGTTTCAAGGACGATATATGAGAGACGCTGACTCATTTTAAAGCTCGGACCTTCGAGCTCTGGCGGAGCATGTGAAAGACGACTACAGTGAAGGCACAATATCTGTACGTCTTTGTATATATGTCTGCTCTTAGTGCAGCAACACCGCGAGTAGATACGATGGTGCCTTTCTTCAAGCCACCGCATTTTTCGTGGACTTCTCACGTACGGTGTACTCTAAACTCCATCACTCTGCGAGCTCGACATGGGTGAAGTCGAGGTCGGCTATGCACTGGTAGACTCGCCGAAAGTTTGAAACAGCTCAGTCTACCGATGAAGTTATGGCAGGTGTCGTTGCCAAAGGCCGCTGGCAGTTCGGAAGTGCGACACCTGGTAATAAAGTACTTTCCCTCTCTTATTCGTAAGGAACGGGAAGGAAGTTGGTGGTGAAAGTTTTGATTGACCTTGACTCACTCAAGCTAGCGTCGGCTGCTGCCGAATGTCATGTGAAAATCACCTGAGATCGTACGCATTTTGTAAGCGATGACCGAGATTACCTTAGGGTAAGTACCTTAGAGTTCGTAGCTGTGGGTCGACACTATCTCATCAGGCGTACGAAATTCTGAATCTTACGTTGAGATATTTGATGTTCGCTCTATAACCTATTCTGCCTCGACCCTGCAGCAAGGCAAGCACGCTAAATTCGTCCCGCAGGCGTCGTCACTCTCCTGAATTTCCCTCCAACAATTTGCTGATCCTCTACAATCAACTACTTTTCTACTGTATATATTTCATACGATAGCGTCGTATTTCCCTCGAACGCACGATGCAGCTCAACATCTGGAAAGGGGCGTGCGCCTTCTTGTTCGTCGTTGTGCTCTTCCAGTTCTACCTCATCATCTCCGAGACTCGAATCCCCAAAGCGCCCAGCTTCACACACACTCGACCAGCTCCCGAAAACCCTGCGCCCGCCGCGCCAGTCAAAGAAGCAGAGACTTTCACACCAGATGCCTGGTCGTACAACAGCGCCCGCGACCACCAGAACATCGGCTTGACTTCCGCACGGTGCGATACAGCTTTCCCAGACCTCTACTACGAAATCGACCGTGCAGCCTCAGTATGGAAGGAGCGCAAACACACAATTTCTCGAGAAGACATCGGGATCGACTGGCGCGGAGACGGAGCCTTTCAAGCTCTCATCCATGATAACCAACTCCGCATCATCCGCACCAAAAACACATGGCAGCAGCACGGCTATAAACGCCGCGCCCTCTACGTCCTCGCACAGCTCAACCGCGCGCTCCTCGGCGCAGCAGCCGCAGGCGAAGTTGTGCCGAACATAGAGTTCTCCGTCTGCGTGGACGACATGTCTCTCATCCCGGGCGGCAACGACACCCACAGCGTCTGGACCTTCACCCGTCAACTCTCAGTCCACTCTCAAGACCGCCAGTGGATCATCCCCGACTTCAACTTCTACGCCGCACCGCCCCGCGCCTCCTCTTTCATCGAGCAGCAGCGCCGCTCAAGCGTGCATGATGCGTACATCATGGACAAAATTCCGAAAGCAGTCTGGCGAGGCGCGAAGTGGACGAACGAGTACGTTCGCGGGCATCTGCTGGATGTGTCAAATGGAAAAGAATGGTCGGATATTGAGGAGGTGAACTGGGACTTCCCGAACAATACCATGACGATGGACGATATGTGCCGGTACATGTTCACTGTACATACTGAAGGCCGCAGCTGGTCTGGGCGGTTGAAGTTTCTGCTGAACTGCGATTCCGTGCTTATCGCGCATAAGCTTGACTGGACGGCGGAGTTCTACCATCTTCTGAAATCGAGCGGGCCGGATCAGAACTACATCAAGGTCAACCGCGAGTTCTCAGACCTCGAAGACCAGATCAAAAAGTATCTTGCGAACCCGAATGCTGCGCAGCGGATCGCGGACAATGCAGCCGCAACCTTTCGATCAAGGTATACTTCGCCAGCTGCCGAGTCGTGCTACTGGAGGCGGCTTTTCAAGAGCTATAGCGAGGTTTCGTTTACGCCGGAGCCGTTTGAGATGGTGACGCGAAACCGCAGTGGGGAGGAGATCACGGAGCAGCAAGTGAGAGGCATCACGTATGAGGAGATGCTGCTGTGGGATGGGGAGGCGAACTACCCGCCGGAGGAGGGCACGGATCCTTCTGGCTGAAGGAAGAACTGTACAGCTTATAACAGGATTTGAGATGGCTGACAGCCAGGTATGGCATTGCAGGGTCGTTGAAAGTGCGGCATTGGGTTGACAGCGAGAGTTGGAGGCCAGTGTCGACTGCCGCGGCTTCACTAAACCACGATAAGCTCGCCAGAGCGATCAAGCAGCGGCGGAACGGCGAGACGGACTGCGGATCACACCCTAACCACATGCAAACAAAGCCCACAAACTGAATCCATCACTGCTTGCAATTCATACGACCACTGCTACGACTTCTTCACAGCCGCGATCTCGAAGTTCCACCTCGGGTAGTGGATCCGCATCTCCTTCCCACCCTCCTTACTCTGTGTACTGACGACCGCCTCGTGCGCATTGAGCCCGACCAGCTTACCAGAATCCTTGCGATCGTAGCCGGTGTCGACCGGATACATCTCGACTTCCTGGTCTTGCTCCAGGTCGAGAGGATCGGCTTCAACCTTCACGTCGGCTGTGAGAGAGGAGGAGAGGATTCGAGAAATTGCATCCTTGCCTTCCAGTTCAGGTGGAGTTGGAGCGGATTCTTTGGCTGAGGCGACTGCGGCGCTGTATCGTTCGCGCCAGGCGAAGGTCTTGGGGTAGGAGGTCTTGTTGAAGAAGCGCTCGTCGTATGCGTTGGGGAGTTGGAAGAGCCAATCAAGGATCCAGCAGCTATGCACATCGACCAACATCGGTCCCTCGTCCCCAAGCAACCACTTCCTACCATCCTCAAGACACTTCTCCAAGAAATCAAAATCCGCCCTCAAATTCGCCAACCCAGCCGGCCGCAACTCCTCCTGCGCCTCCTTCGTCCACGGCCGCCCCCACAACTCCTCCCGATCCTTCTGGAACCCCGGATCCTTCATCAGATCCATATCCGTCGGAATTGCTGCTGCCGCCGGCTTGAACACCACCACGTCCGTCCATTTCTCGAACAGCGTCTCCAGCGCGTACTCCGTCGGATTTCGAGAGGAAATCTGCGGGTGCTTGTCCGATGGCGGGTACAAACGCTCAAGGGTCTCCATGATAAGTAACGTGTCGCAGTAGATGTCGCGGCCGATGCTGAGGACGGGGATGCGGCGGTAGTTGACACCGAGGGCGGCGAGGTCCGGGCGGGGCTGGGTGATGGGCTGTTCGCAGCGGGAGTGAGGGATGCGGCGGAGGGCGAGGTAGGCTACTATTTTGCCGGCCCAGGGGGACATGGACCAGAGGAAGAGGATGGGTTCTTCGGAGGGAGGCATGGTTTGCTGTCTTTCCGGTGGATCGAAGGACAATGGAGGAGTGGAGGGAAATGGGAAGGAAAGTGTTAGATGTTGCACAATCCTACATGTTCTGTCTGGAGCTTAGACAAGTGTTATATGGTGAGTAGTAGGCTGTATACATTGACGTGAAGTGCAAGATGCAGTCGGACGTCGCTCCACTCGCAACTTTCGCCCCTCACGGAGCTATGGAAGTTTTGCGTGGTAGACGTGAGGTCTAGATCGGAGCTTGCTCCAAGCTTTCTCCGGCCTCAAGCATCGAAGCTTCGTTCGAGCACGTGAATGGGAACGATCACATGCCAAAGTGTTCCGAATTTGGTAGGAGCGATTGCCTCCCACCTTGGCGAAATTCTTCACTTGTCGAGTTTCACAAAACATCGAAATATGTCACGTTCTTGACAACTTCGCCCACCCAGTCATGGACTACCTCACACCAGACATGGATTACCTCACCGGCTCGCCGCCACGTGAGCATCGATTACCACAAGCCCTCGCCTTCTTACCGCTCGACACGCACCCAGCGAGAACAGGTACTGAATTGATGGGCCAACCTCTATCTTGTCCAAGACAATCGCTGACCCTTTTGCCCTCTTATTTGCAGCTGTCCTCAGTATCCCCGAACTTCTCGAAAACATCATCGTTCACCTTCCTCCTCCGACCATTGTCAATGCTCGGCGAGCATCGAAGTTGTGGAACGCTCTCATCACTAGCTCGAAAGCCGTCCGCAGAGCTGTGGTCCTCCGCCCCGTCGTCACCACGAACAAATAGGTCGAGTGGATACAGACCAACCGCGAAGCCAGTGTTCCCCGTTACATGGCCTCCGCGGGCTTTGTTCTACCAGGAGTCCTTGGATCATCAAAAGCCAACGATGCTGGAGAACGCGGCTTCCACATGTGCACCACCTATATCAGCC
Organism: Extremus antarcticus; assembly: GCA_033117895.1. Lineage (NCBI taxonomy): Eukaryota > Fungi > Ascomycota > Dothideomycetes > Mycosphaerellales > Extremaceae > Extremus > Extremus antarcticus. The sequence goes on along the minus strand of JAWDJX010000055.1, from coordinate 43,229 downwards.
AAAGCATGCCCACTCAGCTAGCCAGGTTGAAGGCCTCGGAGCATTGCTTGGCGACCTGGCCACCTTGCTGTGCTATCGGCATGCGTATCTATTCTTCGGGCGAAAGGCACCTTGACCAGACCGAGTGTGTGGTGTACAACGTAGATGGAGTTCGCATCGGGGATCTGGTGGCCGTGGCAAACATACTCCTGAGACAGTATGGTGTATCGGAGGAGACGAGAAAGTTCGAGTCAAGGTTCGAGGTTGACGGGAGGCTGGCGTGGTAGTGGCGTTGTGAGAAAGGGTGGAAGAAGGATGTGTCGATCGAATGGAATAGCCTCAGTAGCTGCACTGATGACGGTCCCAGTCTACCATCACGAGCACTGGTAGAGCCATTACGACGTTCGGCAAACACCTTCTCCTTCTCACACCTAACTTATCTGATCATGCCCGTGCTTGGAGAGACAGATACGAATGGTAGATGGACATCCTACCCTGAGCTCGACATGTCAAGGCATACTTTCGGTGCCCAGTGAGGTACACTGAGTTACACAGAAACTAGCGCCTCCGGTGACAGCAAACAATGTTGCTGGCACCTACTCCTGTGAACGCGATGTCGCTCCGAGTCTTCCATCTTCTCCCACATCAGCTGCAATATGGCCTCCCCACCACATAGTCAGTTGTCTGTCGAGACCGCTCAACTCATGTCGATCGATTTGCGCCCAGCTCAAACAGCTTGTCTCCTAACAACTGAGTTGTTAGAGAACATCATCATACATCTACCTCCAACAGACATTATAACGTCCAGACTGATATCTAAGGCCTTCAATGAATTCATCACGACCTCCAAAGCCGTCCGCCAGGCAATCGTTCCGTCTCCTGTGGTGATCAAGAGCAAATGGTTCGAATGGCAGTATACTCAGAAGAATTGCGATCCCAGCCTCGTGCGGTATAAAGCAGGGGGAGAAGTCAAGATGGCACCTTTCTGGCGCTCATCGGGCAGTGCGTCTCGAGAACAGAACATCATCATCCTTGCGAGTATGGATGGAGCATCCAGACCAAACAAGGCAACAGTCTCCGAGCAAATCTCAAAATTCGAAGGCTCCCAGCAGCGCTTTGCGACTTGGCCTCCTTGCTGTGCGGTGCGTTTGCATGAGCCCCGGATCAAGCCCCGAAGACGTTGCTGACACTTACGTAAAGATTGGCATGCGGCTGACATACGCGCACCGTAGTCCACGGGTTGACTGCACGGTATACAGCGTTGAGGGCGTCCGGATCGGTGACCTGTTAGCTGTGGCAAGGGCGTTGCTGAGCCAGGAAGGGGTCGAAGGTTCGGACATCTCCACGATTGATCTCGTCGCAAGGATTGCGTTCTCCTAGTGTGGTATATTAGGTAGAGTGAAGGCTTTCACCATTGGGCTGGGCCAGCTCCAACATGTGAAGGCACAGGTTCAATACACCATGAGGTCACATGGGTCACACAGGAATTAGCGTCTCACTGGTAACAATAACAATTTTCGTGCACTTACTTCTGCGCTGCCAAACTATCGCTCGAACTCGCCCAGCCTCTCGATCATGGACCTCGAAGGCTCGAAGCGGCGTCATTTGAGGATCGGTGCCCTATCGAAGTCGTATCGAGCGATATGCATCCAGCACGGGATGCCGCTTTGGCGACGATAGAACTTCTCGAAAACATCATCCGCCAGCTTCCTTCCAAAGATATCACGGCTTCCCCAAGAGTCTCCAAAACGTGGCACAGCCTCATTACCACTTCCAAAGCCATCCGCAAAGCTATGATGCTGTCGCCAGTCATCGACAGCAAGTGGGCTCGTTGGCAGAGGATGCAGGAACGTTGAAACGCCGGCACTCATCGCTACGACGTGTCCACAAGCATTCATTTTCACCCGTCGATCTCCAGGACCGCCGCGGGACCCTATATCACCGGAGAACAAGAAGTCGAGCTAGTCAATTCTCGCAGAAGCTGGTACCTAGGGTCCATGGATCAACATCTTGCTAAGCTGGAACTGCTTGAGCATCTCGACACGACGCGGCCATCTTGCCGTGCGGTCGGTATGCGTATCCGTACTTTCCTGCAGTATAAGGAGACATCGACAGAGTGCATTGTGTACAACGCAGATGGGGTTGAAGTCAGAGACTTGATCGCTGTGGCGAGGGCGTTGCTAGTCCAGGAAGGGCTCCTGGGATCGAAGCTTCTCTTCGGTGCATATGTCGAGGTCGTTGTGAGGATTGCTACTTGAGAGCGGCATCCTGAGGCGCAACGATGGCAAGAGCGTTGCTGAGCCATTGACTATCTCGCGCACTCAAGGGTCAATCCTATGGCATGAATTGTGTTATCTCAAGGCGCTATCTTCGACAGAGTGTCAGAACTTCGCAAGACAACGATAGATAGGGTGGGGAAAGTGAAAATGCGTCCGCTTCATGTCAACGAAAGCCCTCAGCGATCTGGGTGGTGATGCCTACGCGGGTTCACAAGTTTGGCCAGTGGCAGGAGCCACCAGGAAAGCAATCGTACCTGCTCCTGCGTCCACTTCGCGTACAGTCGCGGTGACATAACCTCACTTTCCTCACATCCCAACACGACATGACCTCCGCATGATTTCTCCACTGTCGCAACCATTGATATAACAGCAGCCATGGACACGCCAGAAGCATCCTCAACAACAGACGAGCAGCATTTGGGGCAAGCCGCCGCCGGCTTGTCAATCAGCGCCACACACATAACGTTCGGTATAGTCGAGCTTTTCGAAGACATCATCACTCGCCTCCCTCCGTTCGCCATCTGGACCGCGCGAGGTACCTGCAGGCACTGGTACTATAATATCACGACATCCACAGTTATTCGCAAAGCTGTAGTGGTCTCTCCGTTGCGGAACGGCCACATATGGGCTCAGTGGATGCAGGCACGTCGAGAAGGATGCCTACCTCGTTACGCCACGGAGACTGACGTTCGACTGCACCCGACTCTTGAGTACGCTGTTGATCCAGCTTTGAAGTCCCATGACACCTCCCTCGCCATTCCCGAGGAGAGGAGATTCCTCATGGTGGAGGCCAAGATGGTCGCCAACCCAAACGCGACTCACCACCATAGCAAACGATCGGTGTCTCTGCCCAGCACCAACAGGCCAGCTGATCGTCATCAGATCCTGACGTCGAGTGAAAGTAGAACGTCCGGCCAATCCCCAACCAGTCGCGGCCACTTTGCGATCAACCGCCGTGACTCCAGGTCCGAAGCCGACACCACTGATGGAGATGAGAAGGAGTATGACTCGGCCAATGGAGCCGGTGCCATTCAGACCTCGCTCATTCCGCGAGGGATGGCCGTCGTACGTGAAAACCTGTCCACGTTCGAAAGCTCCAAGCATCTCTTGGCCACCTGGCCGCCCTGCCGTGCGGTACGTTACTTCTGACTAGACGGTTCCTTTCATGGCGAAGGCACTGCTGACCGAGTATTCCCCGTGCATAGATTGGCCTGCGTATGCGTATCGACATCGGCTTGGGCAGTTGAGTGGCGACAGAGTGTATGGTCTACAACGCGCGTAGAGTTCGAATTAGGGACTTGCTAGCTGTGACAAGAGCGTTGTTGAACCAGCCGGTCTCTCTGTGTCGGAGAGTTTTAAAGGCAAGCCTGTCAGCATCGTTGGGAGGATCGTGTGCCGTGGTCAGTCGGCTGAACGTAAGGAGGCACTAGGAGAGCTGTAAGACGGTCGCTGGGAGTGCGTTATTGTTCACCATCGCGTAGCGTGAATTACGAACGCCGTACCGAGTATAGAGAGAGAGAGGAAACACTGTAATACCAACAAGAATGTAATAGCGAGGTACTCCACCACGCCTAGAACCATTATTCTACCATGCCTGACACCTTCGTCGGCATCCCGCGGCACCTCCGAAGGCACCCCTGCCTTCGCTGCATGAATCGCACAATCCTTCCAAACGTGATAGATGCCATCCCTTCTCAGTCCGCTCAAATCGAAGCTCCACCATGCCTCATCCACCGACACCAAACCGGCCGACGACTCTCGCGCATCGGGAGGCATGTCGTCCGCCTTCGTCTCCAAATCCCGCCGCGTGCGCTTCGACTTGACCATCCGAGTCATTGATCTCAACAATGTGCCCTTGGTATCTGGGACTAGCTTCATAAAATGGCACCTGCCCTCTTCCACCGCCGCGGAGCATCGTGGACGTACCGAAAAGTGTGCCATCCGCGATCACCGGGTGGCATACGATTACGACAAGCGCATTCCCGTCCGCCTTACCGTGGGCAAAGATGGCATGTTGCAGGAATGCCAGGTACACTTCGAGATCCTACAAGAATACGGCGCAGGCGGACGAGGAGAGCGGATCAGACTGGGCGATGTGAAGCTGAACCTGGCCGAGTACGTGGAGGCTAGTGACCACCCTACTTCACCAGGCGGTGCGACGTCTGGACAAGGCGATGAGGGAGTGGTGAGGAGGTACTTGATGCAGGAGAGCAAGATCAACAGCACGTTGAAGCTTGGTATACAGATGAGGCATCTAGAGGGCACGAAGGATTACTATGCGCCGCCGCTTCGCACTGCGCCGGTCTTTGGCGGGATTGCGGGTATCATTCATTCGTCTGAGCCTACGGCTAGCACTACTCGCATTGGGGTCGGTGGTGGAGGGGTGGACACTGCGAGTCCAGACGCTGCTGCCGAAGGTCAAGATACTTCTCTGCCCAACCTCAGCTCCCGCAACAAGGAGGTCGGGGAAATGCAAGATATGTACCGCCGCACGCTCGCGGCCTTCTGGGCGTCTCAGCCCGGAGAGCTACGAGCAGACGAATGCATCGAAGACATCTTCTCGGGTGGAGACGGCTGGGGTAAGAACGGGCGGCCAGACAACACCGAGACAAAGGCCGATCAGCGGAAAAGCGCTAGTGCCTTCACGACGAGCAGCAGACCTGGTTCTGGTACCTCCACGCCGAATCCACAAGACAGTGGGGGTGGGGAGGGTCCCAAGATGGCGCAGGCGGGTGGGCGAGGGATGATAGGGAGACATCATCAGAAGAAGCATTCGAAGAGTGAGCGTGTTCCGAGGAAGGGTCAAGGTGAGGTGGATGAAGATGATGTGAGGGAGGACCTGGTCAGTTGGAGGATTGGGGAGGCGGCACTTGCGTGAGAGTAGTTGATGGTGTACGATACCTAAGAAGCAAATTTCAATCACTTTACGATGTAGAGTGGACTAGAACATAGTACATGCCATGGACTGAATCTTTTACATTACCTACAGCTAAAGCTAAAGCTTGATAGGTGTGGCGTGTGAATCCACCTGCAGAACGAACTTCAGCTTTGGCAGGACGCCTTGTTGACTCATATCTCGTATACCGGTCTTCGATGAGTGGGTTTCCAATCTTTCTGTACATTACATATCTCCTTCCGTTTTACCAGTTGTGTCGAACATTACAACGATCCACTGCCAACAACCGGATATCGTGTCGACAGATGTGCCGTAGGTGATCTCTCGCTGGCCATCATTAACCATGACTTCCAACTACAAGAGAGTACGATTCGTCTGCATCTCGGACACCCACAACAAAGCTCCAGGGGAAGGCTACACTTTACCCGCTGGCGACGTGCTAGTCCACGCAGGCGATCTCACGAACGAAGGAGCATACCACGAACTTAAGCGCGTGGCCGAGTGGATTGAGAAGACCGATTTTGCGGTCAAGATTGTTGTTGCTGGTGAGGCTTGGACATTAATCTTCGCTCCGCTAATAGAAGCCATGTGCTTATGTTGTGTCGGTGGTTTGGTACAGGAAACCATGATCTCTCACTAGACCCAAGCTCCGTCTCTCCCGATGCCGCAGCGGAAGAGCACAACAACTCCCGTGAACTCTTGTCCTCTATACCAGGAGTGACCTACCTCCAGCACACCTCCGCCCTCATCACCCTCCCGGACAAGGACCTCTCCTTCCGCGTGTTCGCCTCGCCACACTCCCCCTTCCGCCCGCAATCAGGCCGGTACACCGCCTTCCAGTACCCAAGTCCCGAAGCCGAAACTCTCTGGAATACCATCCCAGCTGATACAGATGTGCTAATTACTCACACACCTCCCGCCGGAATCTGCGATACTTCGCAGCACTTTCCGGACGGCGGCTGTCCTGCTTTGTTGAAAGCGCTGGGGCGCGTGAGGCCGGCAATGCATATTTGCGGGCATTGTCATGAAGGGAGGGGGCGCAGGTGCTGCGTTGGGATGATGATGGTGGGGTGGATAGGGTGAAGATGTGGGAGGATCCGGGGGTAGGGAGTAAGAAGATGAGTTTGCTTGATTTGACGGGAAAGAAAGGAGGGACGGAGTTGGAGAGAGGGCGGGAGACGGTGGTTGTGAATGCGGCTATGGTGAATCGAAGTGGCAATGGACGGAGTAGGAGATTTGAGAAACCTGTTGTGGTTGATGTACTATTATGAGACGAGCTCGCGATTGTGGAAAGAATGTTACTCGGAAACGATGAAAGCGTATGGAAGACTTGTTTCTGAAGCTGATCGTTGATGTCGACATGGTTCGTATCGCCGTCACAAATGTTTGATGCTTCGACATACTTAATACGTTGAAGAGGTCGTCCTTCGAGGGGCTAGAAGTCGTAGGTAGGCTTTTCCTTGAGTGAGAGAAGAACATGTGATTAAGAACAATGAGCACATGTTGACCACTGCACCTATCTGAGCGTGGGATGGTACTACCACCCTCTCGCCACGGCTGCAGGTTCGACTCCTTCCAGTATGTCGCGTCCGATTGATATCGACGTGAGCGCACCTCAGCAATCGAACGTTCGGCGCTGTGCGGCTGTAACTGTCCTGTCACTGTCGCTATCCGTGTGGGGTGACCAGTCGGTTGCATCTGACATCAAGAGTGTATCCATTGGCCTTGCTGAAGCTCGTCAAGCGCAAAGCACGTGAGTGGACAGGCTGTTCATGCAGTGGTACCCGATGGCTGACGGCTTTGGTCAGATCTTTGATCGTCTTTGTTTTTAAAAAATCCCATGCTCGAGTGTAACTCCAGCTGATGAAGGATTCCATGGTTTGCGGAACTGAGCGAGCGGCCGCGGTTGACTTACGGTTGGTTTCGAGAGTGTACAGTCAGAACTTAGTACGACGGGTGATACTCTTAAGCCGTCGTTCGGTTCGCCCACCCTTTTGAGGTCCGTCCCGCGGTGGAGGTTGAGAATTGATGGCACATGCAGAGCGATGCGCAGCTATCACCACCAATAGCATCAGATGGACAAGCTGATTTGTCTGTCGTACGTGTCATCTGAGCACTCGCTCGCTTCCTGGAGAGTTCATTAGTCTTCTATCACAAACATCGCGACCCCACTCCGAGAGATGTCCAGAAGTTCGTGGTGAAGCAGCCAGACATTATAAGTCTTTAAGCGCTCGTTGCCTTGCGGGCCTGGTTCATGGTGTGGTACAGCCTTGTACGCCGTTCCAAAGGCGCTGAAATCCTTGCGGATCGCCCGAGGAAGGTACAAAGAGCTTCCAAAGCACAGCATCAGCTCCTATTTTGGCAGATGTTCGTGCAACCGGCCGGCGACCTGAGCTGTGATTCTGCACGAGCTCGAGCTGCGCTGATTGGATCAACTGCAGCCATAAGCGCTACGACCTCTTTTGCGGCCCTCCGATGCATTGGCGATGCTGTGAGCACTCTGTTCTGGTTGCGATTCCACCAACATGTTAAAGTGAATTGTATTGTTGGTATTTCTGGTCGGTATTTGCGGGCGGGTTGCAGCCCTGCCTTTACCACGAGTTCGAGACCTAGGGCCAATGAGAAGTGTGAGTTCTTGGTATCCAGAGACTTATGCAGTCTACTGCAAGTCACCACCAATCCTCGCGCTGGCACAACGAGCGATTTTTCTGTTTCCAATCGAAGCACGTAGGATCGTGATTCCGGCTGGGGTGGAGTCGAGTCTTGTTTGGCACTGGCTGTCTCATACCCACGCTCTTGCTGTTTTCCATGTGCCACGGTCCCAAGCGGCAGCTGTGTAGCCCCCTCTATTGAATGCGTGTAGGCAGCCTTCTATGCTTTGATCCCGCCTCGCATCTTCGTTCACTTCGTACGTACAGACCGCTTTATTTGGGGTGGAATGCGACAATAGCGAGGATTCCGCACCAAGGTATTATTGCTCAGCCCGCTCGGAAAGAGAGCGAAGAGAGTCAGCATCGCCGCTCACCGCAAATCGTTGTCGTTCTAGGAACGCTGCACGCCCGAGGAGTCGAGCGTTTCGCCTACGACACCCGACACCGCTCTCAACAGGCACGGCAAAGTCTCGTAACTACCACCCGCTTCTCTGGCGCGACACAGCAGCCACAGTCGACCGATTGCCACTGCCACTTCACACGCTTGCTTCTTCCAGCGCCTTCCACGATTTGGTCCGCTCACTCACACGTCACTGCCAAGTCACTAAGTCTCGGCCGGACTGCGCCGCTCCGCCAATTGGAAACAGCGCGCTCAACACCTTTGAAAGACTCTTCCACGGAGTCCAGCATTCCGTTCCGACCTCTCTCCATACCACACATTGACATATCATCGCGGCGCAGCAGTGTCGACGAGTCTCGCCGACTACTACCACTGTTCGGCGCCGGGGTAGAGGTGGCGGTTTATAATACGTCCTTTCGCGACTTACAACTCTCACTACTTGCATGTATCATCTGACCGGACGGGTGCCTGAGAACCTACAACACTCTAATCTATTCTCATCGCCACCTTCACCGGTCCGCAAGGCAACTGACTAGCCTTTGCTTACCACACCAACATCATGGACGCGTTGCCACCTGATCCTTATCACGCCCTCGGGCTCGCAAAGGATGCGACATCCGGCGCCATCAAGTCGACATACCGAAAGCTGGTCCTCAAGTGCCACCCCGACAAGGTCCAGGACGAGAGCCTGAAGCCGGAGGCATCTGATCGCTTCCACAAGATCCAGGCAGCCTATGAGATTATCGGCGATGAGGACCGACGTGCGCGGTACGATGCGCAATGTAAGCTGGCGGAGTTGAGGAAGGATGTGTTCGGAGGGGGTTCGAGGGGCTGGGTGGAAGTGAGGACGGCCAATTATAAGATGCCCACCGACTCGGCGCGAGGTGGAGACTTCTATGCGCGAGGTCCAGAGCGGTATACTCGAGTGTCCCCTCAGTACGAAGAGCGAAGACCGGGCTACGTACCTGAAGACTACTTCGATGTGCCAAAAGCGACCTCACGAAAGCACGACGAGTACGACCGCTCAACGAAGCGATCTTCACCACGGGACGACAGACCAAAGGCAAAAGTTTCGACTCGGGATGCAAAAGAGGCTGAGCGCTCGAGTCGGAAGGAGAAGAGTCGGCGCACGGACAAAGACGTGCGCAAGGATCGTGAGAGGAAGACTTCGTATGCTGCACCTGATGTCGTGGATGATAGCGACTACGATTCGGCTGAGCGAAAGGCAAGACGGGCGCGAGACGATGAAGACTACAGGAGAGAGCGGGAGGCCAAGGACAGCTACTTTGACCTATCTTCAAGGCAAAGGGAAGAGGCTGAGATCGGTGTTTATGCCGACACCAGGGCACAAGACCTGTTCAGAAAGATGGACTCCCAGATGGGGTCAGTAAACGCATACCTGGGTCGTGACACAGAGCGACGCTCTTCTCCTCCAGAGCGCCGTCCATCTCCAGTCCGATTCTCTTCGTCGAGGGATAAGCTGGGCACTATCAGACGCGGCGAAGGTAGGCCACCGCTTGTATCGCGCAGAGAATCTGGCCGGCCAAAGACGACTGGTCGTGATGCTGGCAAGTCGTCGCGCGAGAAGGAGCGAGATCCGGAGTATGTCGAAGAGGTGCGCGAACCGAAGCGAAGCGAGACGCGCGATGCAAAGCGCCCACCTCCCCTCACATCAGCCAAATCTGCGCCTGAGAACATCCGACCGAGTTTCGAGAGACAGCGTTCCCAGTCTGTGCAAGTGGATCACACCGAACAGCCCATACCACAGGTGAAGCGCTCCGAGACGATGCCAACGTCGCAAGGCCCGACCGTCTCTCGAGAACCTCGCAGTCGCAGAGAAGGCTCGAAGCTTCGTCCAGAGGAGGCTTATGCCACCCCCGAGCTGACTCCAGACCCTGAAGTACGATCTTCAAAGCACCGTTACGGACAGCATGCCTATGCCGACGATGTGGAGATACCAACAGTCGATGGATACCAGACCGAGGTGCGACAGCCATCTAGCAGCCGCCGTTACGTGACTCGGAGTCCGTCACCCATGAAGGAGCGTGAGCGGGAGCGGCCACGCGCGGCATCTTCGAAACATGCTACCACACCACAACCACCACCACTGCCACGAACAACCAGTACGACTTATGCCGTCAATGGAACTGAATCGTACGTCCGTCCAACCTTGAGTCGCGGCGCGAGCGAGCGACCGTATCTTTACGGCGAAGTGCCGCCGAACCCGAGGGGTTCTCCTTACATTGAAGTGCCGCCAAATCCGAGAGGTTCTCCAAAACCAAAGACCTACAGCTACAATCCCGACCCCGAGACTGTTCGCTACCGGCCGTCGCCCAAACCCGAGGATTACAAGATGGCCGACAGAATGTCTGCTGGACGCGATCGGAAAGCTGAAAAGTCTAGCTACAGCCGTGAGAGCAGCGGGCGGCAAGCAATCTGGACTTAGTAGGGAGGGTGTTTTTGTTATTTGATTGCATACCACAGCATGAGCATAGGGGTTGAGTTGGTCGAGTGTACTCTCATCATTTTTACCGGATATGGCGACCAGGTGTTACCGGCGCCTCGGACGATCAAGGCGGCTCAACCCAGGACGAGGTCCAAGCAGCGCCTCGCATTCTTACGCGCCAACGGCCACCAGCATAACACACATAGTACAGTCGGGATACGGATGTCTCAGCACCAGTTTTCGGAGGATAACGATCTGCGGCCTTGCGACGGGTTTTCTGGTGTAGGCTCGGTGAGTGTTTGGGTCAGGCTGTGTGATGATGGAAATTGCAGGCGGACTTGATCGACTAAATAGACTTCACAGTAACGAGTATAACGAACATTACCAATCGCGTTAACGTCTCTCTTCACATTCTATATCTTTCTTCTGGACAATAACCGAAAACCCGAGCCGGAGCCCTGTCGCGGTGAGTCGAGAGGATTTGGAGCTATGCGCTGCCTATGACATAGAGCGCCGGGTTTAAGGCAAGAGAGCTCGAGGTGTACAGCTTTCTTACATCTTCTTATATCTCCTCTTCTGCATGTCAGCCGGGCTGATCATACGTCTTCCACATCGTCCGAGCCTCTCGTCGTTACCAAGATAATTCGTACGTACACCAATTCCTCCCTAGCCTTCTTCAACCTCTCACTACATCTGGGAACTAAGAGCTCCATTCCAGCCCTCACGACACGTCTCAGAGCAAACACGATGTCCCAGCCAAGGTACGAACTCTACTACCACCCCGGCATACCCGGCCGTCTCGAACACGTCCGCCTCCTCCTCGAAGCTTCGGGCACACCGTACACGGAAATCGCTCGAGACCAGAAGGACGGCTACAGCACCGTCCAAAAGATATGCATGGGCAAAGCGCCTGAAAGTGTGGACGGGAACCCGCCTATGTTCGCTCCGCCTGCTCTCCGCGTCACAAATGGCGGTAGTGGTAATGGGAAGAGTTTGATGATTAGCCAGACACCGAATATCCTTGCGTATCTCGGAGAAAAGACGGGGATGGATGGAGGAGAGGAGATGAAATGGTGGGTCCAGCAAGTAGCGCTCACGGCGCTGGATCTGAATAATGAGGTGCATAATTCGCATCATCCGGTGAGTATTGGGGCGTTTTACGAGCAGCAGAGGGAGGAAGCTTTGCGAAATGCTAAGGATGTGAGGGAGATGCGGTTTCCGAAGTATTTTGGGTATTTTGAGAGGATGTTGGAGTGGAATAAGGAAGCTAGACAGGGGAAGTATTTGGTAGGGAAGGGGTTGACGTATGCGGATACGACGGTTTGGCAGGTGTTGGATGGGTGCTTTTTTGCTTTTCCGAGGGAGATGGAGGTGCGGAGGAAGGAGTTCCCGGGGATGTTGGGGGAGTTTTATGAGGGTGTGAAGAGCGCGAAGGGGTTGAAGGAGTATCTCGCGAGTGAGAGAAGGTTGCCCTACTCGATGGGCATCTTCAGGCATTATCCCGAGCTGGATAGGCAGTAGGCAGCTGATGACCAACCCCTCGACAGATCGGAAAGATTCAGATGCTCTCATATGCCACCAAGCTTGCCTACCCATGCGACCCGGCCGGCGACAAAGATGCTCGTCACCAGGGCATCAATTCCTGTAGGTTGGAGTTCTCTTGAGAACGAGCGATCCTCGTGCTCATGTACCTACTGCTGCTCCCCTGAGAACTGCTCTGGTAGGGTGGAAATCGAAAGCCCTACATCCCATAACTCATATCCAGCTTCCTCCGAATGTGCATCTCCACCGTCTCCCCATCCCCTTCATCCTCTCTGAACGGATTCGTAGCCGTCGGATCCCCTTCGTAAAAACACGGGACGCTATACCTATCCCCATCCACAGCATTAATAACCCGATGTAATGTAGACGCGAACTGCCCATCCGTCCATTTCTTGATGAGATCGCCGATATTCACCACAAACACATCCTCAACGGCAGGCACAGACAACCACTCCTTCGTCGGCGGGTGGAAGACTTGCAGCCCATCCTTGCCCGGTTGCTGAAGCAGGATAGTTAGCAGCCCGAAGTCCCTATGAGCTCCGGCGCCGAACTGTCGCACGTCTTTCGAGGTGTGGGGAGGGTAGTGCAGAAGTTTCAGCTTCGTGACTGGGTCTGCTGTCAAGGCAGATAAGTCCTCTATTCTGCGGCCTAGGGCAAGGACGAGGATCTCTAGTAGGGAGCGTGCTAGGCGGAGAATGTGCTGGTGATATACCATCGCGGGAACGTGGAAAGCTGCGTTGGGAAGAGATGAGGGCCATTGGTTTGGGCCACGTAGGAGGCTGGTGGAATTCGGGCGCTCCTCGTTGCCGATGTAGAAACCGTGATAAATGTGTCAGTACGCCACGGATCGTTTTGCTGCCTAGGGAGGAACGACTTATTTCTTTGCAGTCGGACAGCGCTTTCGAATCTAGTGTCTGCTCGCCTATCCGCTCGTAGCCCCTTCTCTGAGATCAGTTGACAGCATGTCATAGCTACAGTAGCGTTGACATGCCTTCGCGCTCGACTGTTCTTAAGAGAAAGTGCATCCTTTTGCTCTTGGGGCAGATCGAAGAGTGTCTTGCAGCACTGCAACATGTCCTGCTGAGCTTCTAGAGGTACTCCATGGCCTTGAATCTGCAAGAAGCCGTAGGTTGAGCAGGCGGACTTGACCTCGTCGATAACGCTGGCTTTGGCGTCGGCCGTGGTGTTCTCGCTCAGATGGGGACTGATGTCGACGAGAGGGATCGCGTGGTCTGCCATTGAGACGTAAAGATCGAGTACGAGTCGTAAGAGTAACTGGGAGATGAGAGTTTGAGTGCTCGAGAGCGAAAACTTGAGTAGCTAGAGCACGCTGTACTGTGACCTCACGAGATCTGGTGGTGTTTGCTGATGAAATCACTGCATGTCTTACTTGTGCTGTTACTCGAAACTCATGGCAACTGTAGGGAAGTCGCGAATCTCCTTACCTTATCGTAGCAGGTAAATCAGATCGGAGCGCTAGTACGGCATCCGTTGCGAGATACGGATACCGTACCTAGACGGAGGACCGTTCGAGGGCTCTGCGTCCCTTCACGCTTACACCTGACATTTTCGACGTGGGAGAGAATGGGTGCATACAGTTGCTGGAGGCAGATGTGTAGGCTAGCAGGAAGGCGAGTCCGTGCAGCCATACGCCAACTCATGGTGGACAATGACAGCTACACGAATTCGAGAATCACTTCCTTTGCGTATGTGCATAGACGCAGACTTGACACGCAAAGACGGAGAGACGCTTGATAGGATACTCATAAGCTACCAAAGGATCAACTACCCGATCTCAACCCCCCCTTCGCCTTCAGATCCTCCCCCAAATGCACGCTCTCCCGCTCCGTCCCACCCGTCCTCACCTTCCCCAACTCCTCCCCATCCGCCATCTTCCCCTCCGCTTCTTTCGGCGCCACCCCCTCAACCTTCTTAATCCTCTTGCCCTCCTTGAAGCTCATCCACCCTCCGATCCCGGCGACGCCGAAGGCTAGTGCTATGAATAGTCCAGTAGACCATGAAGGTCGAGCGTAGCGGTTCATACCCCACATGAAGCCGCAGAGGCAGCATTGGAAGAAGGTGTTCCAGACTTGCATCCAGATGAAGAAGTCTAACTTCCACAGTGAGGTCGGGGTGGCGCGGATACCTGTTGGTGGTGGGAGGGGGGATTTGGAGGTTGGAGTTGGGAGGCGGGGCTCATCCCCAGAGGTAGTTGAGGCAGCTTCGAGGGAGGAGGGGCTGGAGGTGGATTTTTGGAGGTGCGCGAGATAGTCGGTGGTGGGCAGGGTGTCGAGGGTTTCGCTGCCTGGGAGGCGGAACCAGGATTTGTGGATACCGGCTAGGACGCGCAGACCGTAAAGTTTATTGGGGTTTTTGGCGGATGTGAAACGCCAGCGCAGGAGGTAGTACAGATCCCGAAATCGCCATGGCACCAGACCGAAGCCTGTGACGCAGAACAGCGCGTTCAGGATCTGGGAGTCGATTTCGAGCCAGACGCGCCGGGAGCTGTTGATGTCGTTGCAGTTTTTGTAGTAGGGTCCTGGAAGGTCTAATGCCGCGGCTGGGCTCATATGGCGCTGGTTCTGTTCGGTATGAATAGGTGCCCAGCACATTGCGGGTGACGCGTTGCAGAGCAGGAGGAAAAGCATGCCGCCCCATGCCACGACATTCAAGCCGTAGAGGGTGAAGAGGAAGCCGAAAGGGGTGAAGAACCATTTCCAGAAGGCTTTGAGGCCTACTAAGGTGGAGGTTGTCCAGGGGAGTTTGGGGGGTGGGATGTAGCCTGAGGAGTTCGCGCGCTGTGCTTCGGCTGAGGATAGTCTGTCGTGGTCGGTTCGCTCGTGGTTGGTGCTCGTCAGAGGTGTAGAGTCGGAGATGTTGGCGGGTGTAGCTGATCTCGATGTGCCATAGCCGTCTTTGCCATCTTCTGCCTTCAACTTCTCTCCGCTGCGATCGACCTCGGTGCTAACACCCGTCCGCTCTTCCGTCAAGGGCGCAAACGGCTCCACGAAACCGCGCGAGACATCCAGATGTTCTCGCGACCAGCTCGATCGTCTTTGTGAAGCTGGTCTCCAGCCATCCTGCCCAAACTCCCTATTTCTAATATCACTCACAGTCGGCGCTCTTGCGGTCGCTTCTGCAGTCGCGGCGAAGAACCCAGGAGGAGGATCGCGGTTCAGGACCAGGTTCTCGGTGGCGGATGCTACACTCTGTGCGATACTCGAGAATGATGTGGTTCGCTTTCGGCCAATGCCTGGCTGCGGCGGAGTTGGAGACGATGCCATTGCGGGCGCTGACTGTGAAGTGTAGTCGCAGGATCAATCCGCTTTCGATCGAAACTTATACAATGGCGGTGGATCTATGTAATAATAAGAAGCTGTTTGCACATGGTCCACGAATGCTGCGAGCGCATGAAACACAGCTTCCAAGGTCTATCGGTGCTCTTGGGCGCGGGCGATCTGCATGAGATTGGCGATTGGCACTTGCCCAGCTGCACCACGCCACCACCACGCCAGCTGCTGCGTCTTGTACTTTTGGCGAGTGCGTATTCTTTAAGCGCAATCGGCCAGCAGATCCACTCCCTCTCGGATCATCCCAACTCTACGGCAGATCATCGAGATCACAACCGATTCGCCTTCTATCTTTGTACCGCATCTGCTAATGGTACGCGTCGACGACATACTATGCGACATACTATGCAAGAAAGTCGCCCGTATTGAAGGTAGGCACATACGTGTATGCTATTATTCCCTCTCGCCATCATATACTTTTACCGTCTCCTATCTGCGCGAGCATGGGCATTCTAGACGCACGTGCAAGACGTGTCAATCTCGTGCTTGCAGGGCTACCAAATTGACATGTACCATCGTTCGTCCCTTCCATTCTACCTTCCTTCTTGCCTAAGTTTCCTATCTTCTATTCTTAAAAAACAGAAAAGTCAGCGAGTCGCCAGCTACAAGACCAGCCCAAGACATGCCTCGAAAGCGTAAGATGCCTCTCCACAAGACTGAAGTACAACCCATATCTAACCACCCACCAGGCCGCGCCAGCGACGCGTCCTCCGCCTCCGCCTCCGCCTTTGCAGAAACCGCTCCAGTCCCCAAGAAAGCTCGCACGCAACGCTCCCAAACCACAACCCATACGCTATCCTCCCTCCTTGCCCTGCCGCATCAAGACGAGTATGCTCTCTCCCTCCAGAACAGCGCACCGCAGTCCAATGGCAGTACCACAGTGGCTTCGTCGGACGTCTGGACCGAGGAGAAGATTGCCGAGCGCGCCGTCAGAACCCGCAACATCTGCATCACCGAAATTAAAAAGCAGATGAAATGGCAACCCTCCTGCAAAACCGGAAAGACTAAATGGAGTTACACTGGTATGGTGCCGCACGAGGATGTGTCTTATAAGTTGTTTAGGTTTGAGCAACCGAAGAAGGCGTGGAAGGTTAAGAAGATTCCAATGGGAGACTTTTATCAGATCTTTGGGAGCATTGATGCGTCGGTCCGGTACAACACACTCAGCATTACCGGCGAGGAGGTGAGGCTTAACTGGGATGGGGAGGAGGAGACGTTTAAGCTTGCGGGGACGTATGGGTTGTGAACGTCGCCAAAACGATGGACGATCGGTCACAGGCTCAATGGCTGTTAAGTACTTGGGGATGGTGTCGGCCTTCTGTCGAGCAGATTCGTGTAAGGGAGACTAGCACCATCTTACCTCCTTCTCTGCGATCACTTGGACCGAGCTAGGTTCTATATCATCTCCTTCACCTTCTCTTCCTGGCCTTCCTGAGGTACTTACTGGCAGCGACCACCAACCGCTTCCACCATGTTCCTGACCACCGACTCCCGCGACTTCACGCGCAGTCGCCTGCTGTCGATCAAAGCATCAATGGTCCATCTGGAAGCGATAGTCCGCAGCCTGCTCCGCCGTGCACATTTCTCCGTCCCTTCGTCCCGCAAAACGGACGCTCCACGCTGTCCTCAGCAGGCCGTCTTCGATATCCCGGAACTCCTCGAGCTCATACTGGTGCACCTAGATCCTCTGACTTGATCCGCGTCGCTGGAATTAGCAGGAGTGCAAGGGACTTGGTCAACAGCTCCCCGGTGCTGCGCCGAGCTTTGAGCATAGAACCCGACCCCTCTAGCTCCTTCTGGATCCCCCTCCTAGGCCGCTGCACGGCTGCGTACAACCAAGAGTATCATTGTTTCAGCCCAATGCGCCTGACCTGGGCACCAGACAGGAGGACGCTCATGACGTACGAGCTCCACGCGCATCTCCAAATCGGCCGCCCCAGACACCGGGCGAGCTATCTACCCATACACAGCGCGAAAGTACAGGGAGTAGGGAGGAAGATGCTTCTGTGCCAGCCTCCAGCTCCGCGGGCATCGGTCTGGCGGGGATGCGAATATAGTTGCAAGGGACAAGCGAGTACCTGGGGTGGGTGGCGAGACGTGTGCTCGGAGACGGGGGTTACTGTTGGGGATGTGGCGGATGTTTGTGAACGCATACGTGTAGATGGAGGCTGCGTGAGGTGTGGGCAGCGGGCGGTCGTTGTGCGGTTTGAGGTCACGGGAAAGGCACGTCTCGTGTCTGGGTAGGTCTGATAGCATTACACGATGTGCTGCTTGGTTAGATGTGAGTACGGGCGGGATCACATTGACGGAGCTGAAGATGGATGGCTCAGAGTATTCAGGGTATGTACGTCGCACTCGCAGCTTTATGTGTTGCTGATCGTGTGTTAGCTGCTTACCGGGTCGAAAGGTAGAGGGTGTTGACGCACAAGGGACTTCGACCTTAGCTAGAACCAGAGAATGATGATGAACTTCTTCCGATCGCGCCGTTTGATATTGCTCCCAGCTGCTCTCGCAGAAGCACGCTGCGACACTGCTCTAGTGCTGTTTGGTCATGTAGGAGTGGGTATTAGGGTAGGCTTGGTTCGAGAGACCTGCATTCGGTCACTTTGCTTACTATCTGCTTTCTGCTATTGCATCCTGTCCGTAGCTCTTACGTTAGAGCAGAGAAGACGGTGCTGCCAGGCTTCGTACGACCTCCCGTGTGCACATCAGGCGATGCAGCCGATCCTCTCAGGCCGCCGCTACGCTGAAAGAACCACCTCAGACATCGAGTATCGCACCCCCAGAAGTGTAATAAACCTTCTCCCCCGGCCTCACCGGCCCAAACGTCGGCTTCTCCTGCACCAACGCCACGCCTCCGTCCTCGCCAGCATCCCACCCCTCCATATCATCCTTCACCTTCTCCTTCGCCGCCGCAACCGCTGCCTCAGTCCTCACCCGCAACTTCTCCTCCATCTCCTTCGCCGCCGTCTCCGACTCCCGCTCGGTACTGTTGCGGACACATATAGCCAGCATAGCCCAAAGCGTGTGCACAGCATCGTTGCCAGCGTTGTGCGCGTTCCAGCCCGTGAGCCCGTACTCGTAGAGGATGCTGCCGAGCGCACGAGCGTTGGGGTCTTTGGTGGCGACGCGGAACAAGGCGGCCGTGTCGACGGTGTCGAGGAGGTGGGAGCTGTTGTAGGGGTTGTAGCCGAGACGGTAGAGGTAGTCGATGTCCTGCTGGACGTCGTGGCCGACGAGGATGATCTTGCGGTTCTCCTGCTCCTGTTCACCTGCAGGTTGTGCTGAATCGCTGTAGGGTGGCTTGAAGCACGAAGCGACGGTCTGAGGGAGCTGGTCCTGGCCCACGAATTCTGAGTCGCCGAACTCGAATTTGTTGGGGCAGCCTGCGACGAAGTCTTTGTTGATGAGGTTCTTGTACTCCGCGACGCGGATGTGGCGGGCGCGGATGGTACTTTGCCATTCTTCTCCGACAGGGCCAGGGGCTTTGAGCTTGAGGTCGCGGGTGTCGATGGTGGCGATGCCGACTTCGGTGATCTGGCGGGGCGGGTGTTCGTAGGCTTCCACGTCTACGGCGACGAAGATGACGTCTTGGTCGAATAGGTATGGGACGATGTTCGTGGTGTCGATGGCCGGGATGGAGACTGACACTGACAAGCTGGCGAGGTGCTCTTCAAGCGAGACCTCCGAAGGAGGTGTAGGAGTCAGGCCTAGGTACCGCTGAGTGCGAATGAACTCGCCAGCCATGCCGCGGCGCTTGACGACGTTTTCATCTTGGCGCTGCTTCTTCTTTGCCTTGGACTTGGTCTTCGCGACCTCATGAGCGAGCTCCATCTTGGCGCGGAAAGCCTCGTGCGTGCGGTCCGTCATGACTGCTGGGACTGGTTGAGGGAGCGGGAGGCGATCGGTCCAGTCGTCAATTTGCTCACGGCTGGTGGAGTGTCCAAGAACGGAAGGTCTGAGATGAGTGAGGTTGATGTCGTCGAAGTTGACGACTAAGCCCTCCTCCCGCTGCTCGTCGGTGATCTTCAAATTGGCCTTTGGGAATTGCCTGTTGATGTCGTCTAAGAATCGCTGGAGCTGAGGCTCGGTGATGAAGAGAACGGGTTTCGCGGTTGGGAAGTGATCGGACCAGACGTAGTAGCTGCGAAATAGTCAGTGAATGCTTAAGGTGTCTAAAGTATATCACCTGGAATGAGTTGACTGAGCCGCTCGATGACTGCACTTACAGATCCCATTCACGGTTCCAGATCTTGCCCGCGTCGAAGAACGCGCTGGCAAGTGGCTGCCTCAGGTCGCCTCTAGCGAACTTGTAGGGGTACTTGGTGACCGCCACGAAGGGGCAGTAATTCGCACCCACAGGACCAGGCTGGCCTTTACGAGGGTCGAAATCGTAGTGAGCGATGCCACCGGAAGAGTATGATGCTGCGGGAGGCGCTGCGGTCTGACCAGGAGTACTCATCGTGGATGGCGTAAGTTCAGATGTTTCACCCGGGAGTCTTGGTGTGGCGTTCTCAAGTTCTGGAGATTGATCCCACCATTCGACGGCTTCTTCGCCTTTTTCCGTCACGGTCTCTCCGTTTTGAGCGTCATTCTCGGCGCCAGTGATGTGAACTGGAATGGTCGGAGTCGTGCTATTCTTGGGGGGGAGGTTCTCCTCGCCGACCAGTCTCACGAATCGATCCATCCTGGAAGGGTCGGCCATGGTTGCAGACGATTAGTGCTGGTCACTCGATTATGAGAATGATTGTGCAGGTGCGGAGGGTAGATGTGAAGGTTTGAGGAAGTGGCTGCTTGATGGGAGATGGAAACGTGGACGCGGTGTCTCAGGGGTGCCTGCAGGTTGTGGAACGTCACACGACCAACGAACATGTGATTTCACAGGGCAAGAAACTTCTTCTCAACGACAGCAGTTTCTGCTGCTCTGAAAGGATTCAATCTTACCACCAGGGCCATGTTCGTTCAGAAGACTGTTACACAATTTCCGCGATGTGATGCGAACATTCCACATCTAAAGGTACATGTAGGCCGCCACAAGTTTCACATGCGTCTTTCAAGCATCTCCACAGCAGTCAAGATATAACCCAAAGCATCTGGCACTCGCATTATATATGTCTGATATCAGAGGAAGAAGAAAGTGGAGTGTCTCAGATCTATAGATCTCTTGGCGCATGCACGCCAGCATCATCACTTCAGGAACAGGCAAGGTCTCCTGGGCCTCGACTTCGATCGAGCTTCTACGGAGGTACTCTGGCCCGGTGTGTTGGTAGGCGTAGAGGATTCAATGCAAGCTGTAGGTACCAGCATCTCTCCATTTCCTTTTCCTCCCCACCGTCTCGTCTCACCCTCCCTAAACACTCCACGTCATGAGCAAACCACGAGTGCTCTACTGGTTCCGCACCGACCTCCGCCTCCACGACTCTCCCGCCTTGAAAGCAGCCCTCGACCTCAAGCCCGAAGCGTTCTACCCCATTTGGTGCTGGGATAGCCACTACGTCTACCACTCCCGCGTCGGACCGAACCGCTTCCAGTTCCTCATCGACTGCCAGAACGACCTCTCCCAAAGCATTACCAAGCTCAACAAGAACAGCAAACTATTCGTGCTCCGCGAGCCGGCTGTCACACTGCTACCAAAGCTGTTCAAAGCATGGAAAATATCGCATCTGGTATTCGAGAAGGACACTGATGCCTATGCGAAAGATCGAGATGCGCAGATCATGGAGCAGGCCAGGAAGGCTGGGGTGGAGGTCATTGTGAGGTCCGGGCGGACGCTGTGGGACAGTGATGAGGTGGTGAAGGTGAACAAGGGCAAGCCTACGATGAGCATATCCCAGCTGCAGGCGGCGGGCGCGAAGGTAGGAGAGATCGAGCCGGTCGTGGAGACCCCGAAGAGCCTACCAGATCCTGGCGACCTGGAATTGGATATCGAACAAACACAACCAAAGCCCGACTGGGATATGAACGAGCAGTTCCGCGACGCAAAAGAGACCTCATACAGCTCTGGTATCGCAGGGCCGAACAACGACTTCGCCGTCCCAACCCTAGAAGAACTAGGGATGAAACCAGCAACCAGTCCCCACAAAGGCGGCGAAACTATCGTCCTGAAGATGCTGGACTCCATCCTTGCAGACGAAGACTACACTGGCACCTTCGAGAAGCCCAAAACCTCCCCCGCAGCCTTTGAGCCTCAATCCACCTGCCTCACCTCTCCACACCTCCACTTTGGCTCGTTGAGCTGTAGGTACTTCTACCACAAAGTCCTCGAAATCGTCGAGAAGCGGCGGAAAGCCAAACAATCTGTCTCGGATCCCCCAACCAGCTTAACCGGCCAGCTGCTCTTCAGAGATATGTACTTCGCCGCGCAAGCATCGCTAGGCTACAGTTTCGGTCAAACATACAATAACTCCCACTGCCGCTTCATACCCTGGCACCTTCCCAGTAAAGTCGACGTAACAAGCGGCCTCGTCACCGGCGGATACGAAGTCGACGACCCGGGAAAAGAAGTCTGGCTCAAGCGCTGGGCGCACGGCAAGACTGGCTTCCCATGGATCGACGCAATCATGCGCCAGCTCCGTCAAGAAGGCTGGATCCACCATCTCGCGCGTCATAGCGTTGCCTGCTTCTTGACCCGAGGGGGCGCGTACATAAGCTGGGAGCGCGGCGCGGAAGTCTTCGAAGAACTGCTCATCGACCACGAAGCAGCCTGCAACATCGGGAACTGGCAGTGGTTGAGCTGTACAGCCTTCTTCTCGCAATTCTTCCGCTGCTACTCACCCGTGGCGTTTGGGAAGAAATGGGACGACAACGGTGACTTCATCCGTAGATACGTGCCCGAGTTGAAGGGTATGCCGAAGAAGTACATCTTTGAGCCGCACAAAGCTCCCATCCAGGACCAGAAGAAGGCCGGTGTGGTGATCAAGGGTGACGGTGAGGAGGCGGAGATAGATGGCGTGGTTTGTTATCCGAAACCTATGTTCGACTTTCCCACACAGCGCGATATCTGTCTTGAGCGGATGAAGAATGCGTATCGTGTTGGGTTGTATGGGAATGATGCGAAGGTGTTGGATGGGACGTGGAAGAAGGCTTTTGCGGATGGGGCTGAGGGGCCTACGGAGGGGAAGAAGGGTGGGCCTGGTGGGCTGTCGGTGTGTGAGGACACGGACGGGGGTGAGGAGGTGAACGGGAGCGATGAGGTGAACCATGATGTCACGTCGCCGCCGGCGAAGGCGAAGAAAGCACAGGCTGGCGGATCGCGAGCAACTCCAATGAAGGGTCAATCTGACAGTCCCCGGGTGACGAGAGGGCATAAGCGGGAGCATAGCCAGAGTACGCTGGAGGATAGTTTTAAGAAGAAGGCGAAATGACCTCGTTGACCTGCCACGACACTTCAACTCCATTCCTGGCCAGGGTCGTTAAAACCACGAGAAGGGCCATCTCCAAATTCTCTCAGCACCACAAGCAGGTCCGACCCAACGCCAGCCAAACCACCACGCCAACACAATCTCTCCAAAAAGCTCCTGCACAACGTACAACAGACAAGACGAGTGTTTATTACTATCTTCGCCGTCGACTGGCTCGGCGTCTTCAGCTCATAGGGCCATCTCGGTACGTTCTCTTGCTGGCAGGGTCGGAGGTGGTGGCTGGTGATTGTCCATGTTGGTCAGGTGAAGTTCCACTGAGTCGAAGCGAGTGTTTGCGCCTCCGTGAACGACGAAAGCAACTCTTCGCTCATGAGGCTGCGGCAAGATCGTGTCGGCGACATGGCTATGCTGAGCATCCTTGCAGCGGATATCTGGTTGCGCAGCACGACGGATCCGAGGCCATGGGGACGTTGCGTATTCGCGAGCCTCGAAGATTCTTAGTGTTGCTCCGCGCGCGAGATCATCTATCGGATTCCACATCGTGACGCACCACCACTTCTCGGCATTTGGGCAGGCTCCTGTTCTCTGACCTCGTGTGGTGTGGCAGCCCGCACCACTCTCTCTGCTAGTGTCTCGGTTCTGGGAAACTCAACCAGCACCCACGGTGGCGTTGCCGTACCAACTTGTGGCATGTGTCGTTCAGACATCAGCCCGTTCGATATTTGTGAGCGTTGAGTCTCGACTAGGCCCATTCCTTTCCAATAGTAGGAGTTCGTTCTGCATCACCCTCGAAGTGCATCCTCTCCAGTAGTCGGCTGTTGCCGCCGTCCATCTCCACGTATGCAAAGTCATCCTTCTTGTCCTTCTTCTCGGCAAACGAGATATCGGCAGGGAGTTCCACTACTGTATCAGCAGGCAGCTCGACCGGCGCAAACACCTCCGCGGGTAGCTCGGCAGCCTGAGAGACGACGCCGCTACTGGTTCCGATCTCCACTGGCGCAGCTTCTCCACCCGTTTCGTGCAGCGCTTCTGTCGGCTGTCCGTCTGCATCGAGTTTCGTGATCACGATGACGAACTTCCGTTCATCCTTCTTCCGTTCGCGATCTTCATCTTTGGAGTAGAAAGACGATGGTTTGCGCCACGCAGTGCTTCTGCCCTCTCGCTTCATAGCAGACTCACTCAGCTCGAGGTGAGCATAGAGACCCTGCTTGTTGAAGTACATTTCGTTCCAAAGTTTGAGCTTGTCACCAAGACTGCCAGCTGCGTTGTCTTCGAGGCCTTCTTTGACACGTTGCTCCTTGAGCTGCCGGCCGACCGTGCTGCAGAACGTTAGCGTAAGTTTGCGGGAATCGACTCTTTAGCACTCTTACCGGCCGACGAATACTGAGGTAGCCCATGCACCTGTCAACGCAACGCCAGTCGCGGCAGCCCAGACCTTGGCCTTATCGCCAGAGGTGGTCTTGGTAGCTGTTACTATGTCGTTGGTGAAGCTGTCCCATTTATCCGGATGCACACGCAGGTCAAACAGAGCTGGGTGATAGGCGAAGCCGCTCTTGAGGTCCGCTCCTCTCGTCTTGACCCGAATCGCATGCGTGCCCACTGAGTTCGTGCTGCGGGTCGAGATTGATCTGGTGTCCGCACTAACTCTAGTGGAAAGTTGCCGACTACCAGATACGAGAGTTCTGGAAAGACTCAACGAGTCGTTCTCTCGTCCTGCACCGGGAGAATATGGTGGTGGTTCTTGCAAAGTACTGCTGCGCGATCGCTGACCGTCTGAGATGGTCGGAGTTGTAGGCGTATCCGGATACGCAGAGTCAGGTCCCAGAAAAGCCTTTTCCGATTTCACTGGGTTGATGATACCTGCCTCAGAGGTATGCCTCACGTCCTGGACCTCGATTGTTGGGCTGTAGATCGTTGGGCTGGCTGTACCCGGGCTCGCTGCTATATCCGTAGGGCCTTCATACTTGATCTCGGTTCCCGTACGGCCGATGCCAGCGTCCCTGGAGTACGCGCTTCTTGTGGCCTCGCTGTCGCGCAGCAGGCCTTGCTTGGCCTCCTTCCGCTTCGCCTTGTCAACCGAGACTTTCTGGCTCAAGGCCATTATGCCAGCGGTGATCAGCATCGCGCGAGATCTCCTGGAGGTCCTGCTTTGGCTTTTCCGCGGTTTACAGTAGCTTCGCGAGGGCTAACAATCTCTCCTCCACGATTTTCTTGACCGGCTATCAATTCATGAGTAGGTATAAAATAAGGCTGCCTGGAAGGTTCACAGACTGCGAGAGGTCAAAACCAGGCTTCCGCATACGGGATACTGCATTTATGGGAAGATGGGGATGTCGGTACAATACTCCGTATATAGTATCGGGCACTTCGAGCTCTTCTGGCGTGATTTACACGAGGGGTGACACCGGGTGAGGTCCCCCTCGCCCTGATCAATTGGCTAAGGCGAAGGATTCAAGCCACGACGCTTGAATGCTCGTAGCTACGGCGGACTAAGTCGACTGAAAAGGACATGGAATTAAAAGTGAATGTAATTAGCTCTACAACGTAAGGATTATATACTATAAGTCACCGGCGTAATACTAGATCAAAAGGAGTAGTAGAGTATCTATAGGGTAGTAACAAAAAGACGGCAATCCTAGTAATACGGAACGGGTAAGCTAGGCCCGATTAGGCCTAGCTCATTAAGATTAAGGTTACGGTTAATTACGGGTATCGGACGCTAAACAAGTAAACCCTAGTCGCGTTAGCTAATTACGTATAAAGCTACGAGTTACGACTTTAGCTATCTATTAGCCCTTCTTAAATTCGCTCGTCTAAACTATACGCGTCGAAAAGTTAAGATAGAACTAAAATAGATAGATAGATAGCTAAAGTCGCGGCTCGTAGCTTTGTATATCATTAGCTAACGCGACTAGGGTTCTATCTACGCGTCCGCTACCCGTAATTAACCGTAATCTTAATCTTAATGAGCTAGGCCCAATCGGGCCTAGCTTACCCGTTCCGTATTACTAGGATTGCCGTCTTTTTGTTACTACCCTATAGATACTCTACTACTCCTTTTGATCTAGTATTACGCCGGTGACTTATAGTATATAATCCTTACGTTGTAGAGCTAATTACATTCACTTTTAATTCCATGTCCTTTTCAGTCGACTTAGTCCGCCGTAGTAGCCGAGAACGGAAACGATTGCGACTGTCCTTTCATTTAACTCAGCCTCGCTTGCCGCTTTCCGGACCTCCAGTCCAATTCACGAAAAGGCCAGCGTGTCCATCCCGAATACTACAATATGTGTTACCAGACATATGTCTTCGCCACCGCAGCCACCACGCCCATAGCGGCAGGCAGAACTTGATGCAGCGGATGAAGGACGACCGGTCGAGCCTGCCTCGCTTACACCTTGCGTGAATACAGATACTCATAGTCCTCCAGATTCGCCAACGCAAACGACTCCATAGCCGCTGCCATCTCCTTACCATAGCGTTGGATCCATCCGCGGTACATTGCCTCTTCATCCGGCTCGCCAGGCTGCGACTCGACCATTAGCATCCATTGAACTTTCCACTGGCTGAATTGAAGGACTCACCTTCTCGATTGGTCGCTGCAGCTCGGTCGAATCCCAGGCAGTCTTCATCCACATGTAGAAATACGGATTCTTGTTCGGACGCTCATGCTCCGCATAGGGCTGCCACGTCTCGGTCAGGCCATCAATGCCGATTCCAATGTGATCGCAGACAGCTTTAGCAACTTCGTCAGTCCGCCAGAGGACGTCATCACCCTCGATCACCAGCGGTGCGCGGCCCTGAGAACAGAAGACATCGTACAGGAACCGGCAGGGCTTGTTCGACACCGAAATCCGTAGGAACTCGCGTTCCAATGCATCTGGTCCAACGGCTCCATTGAGCTGCCGCACGATCGATTCGATCTGGATGCATGGGTGTCTAATCATGATGATGGGAATCAAAGAGCCAAAGAGGTCGTCCGGGATCACGGTGGGATTGCGTTTAGCTTGACTGAAGTCTCTACTCTCGCCTCGGATAAGTGGAAACATGACGTCCTGCTTCAGTGTCATGATCGCGTGGTCCTTTGCGAACGCGATCTTTCCCTACCAAACATCGGGTCAGTTCGATGTCCCTTGAGTTCCGAGACACCACTCGTCCGACCTACCACATCTCGCGCCTCCCCAACAGCGTCGACGAACTTCCCAGTTCCCTCTTCGTACGTCTCCTCCACGAAGAACGGCGCCATCATCGCCTCGTACTCCTTTCTTTGTTCTTCAGGCGCTCTGACAGCGCGCGTGAACCTCTCCGGGCCTAGGAAGGCCGCCACGGAGAATGGATGATGGATCGGCACCACTTCCGGGCTTGTCGAGATCCAGCGGTGGAAAAGGTTCGAGCGAGTGCGCATGTTGTCGAAGACGAAAACTGGGGCGGCCATGTTGGTGATGTCTCGGGCCTTGTACGCACTCTCATCTGCTACTAGACCAAGTAACTGGAGCAACTTTCGAAGCGTCTGAACGAGCGTGGTAAAGCAAACCGAGGCCTGGAGATTACCTGCTTTTGTATGCTTTCTGCCCATCAATTGCGTCGTATACGTATTGACGCAGTCGTATACGTATTGACGCAGTCGCATTACTGTGCAGCCCCAACGAATGACCAAGAGGCCACTTCAGCTACGACGATCCCGCGGACATCACGGATCTTGAGCACCACCGTGGAGCGCCGCAAACAAAGTTCTTCGAACGGCAACACGCGATCACTACGCTTCGGTACGAGTCGCGAACGTGAGGTATGTCGGACAGGATGCGATTTGGTCTGCTATCAGTTTAACGTGACTAATCTAATCATAGTAATTGCGGACTTTCAACCCATTGAAGTTGAAGTCGAAGTCGGTGCCCTCACGCTTGGTGAGAACTGTCTTGTGGTGAACATCTAATATAATCTGAATCGCTTCTCACATGCAATTCTTGCAAACGCTTGGCCTAAGCTCAGAAGTGACTCAAACCCAGTCATACATACACACAAACAGCCTCGCCTCCCTTCACTACATAATGCATCGCGCAACCAAAACGTCGGCCTTCCAACAAGCACCGCACTCCAGACTGCCAGCGGCCTCTGGAAACGATGCTTGACCAAGTCCATGTGTCGCTCCGACTCGTAATAAGATGGTTTCGGATCCCGGGACTCGACTTTCATAAAATGTCGAGTTCGCAAATGATGGGAGTTTAGAGTATACCGTTCTTCCTATCCACAGTGACGGTCGCCAGGAGGAAGGCGTCGTCATCTTTACGCGCGACGGATGCTAGACTTGTGGCGAACAGACTACTGTAGAATCAGATGGGTCGTATCGTATCAATACAACGTCTTTTTGCCACATTAACCTCGCAAAAATCAACCCCCTCCGCGCCGGTACTCGAAAGACCAAAAAGGCAAAACGTACAGCAGCCGGTATTCCCACGTGGTCACCCACCGTAGTACTAATCAGCCGGTTGCGAGCTTGAGTTCAGCTGAGCGAACGGGAAGCTCTATATTCTCGCACCTATGGCCGTACGTGGACGCATGACAGTGCAAGCGCAATATGACCCTCCACATCCTCCCCTCCTCCCCCAAACCTTCCCTGTCGGAATGTCAAGTTGAGGGGTGGAAGGCTTCTTCGGGATGGCATCAAGCCATGTGTAACGTCCTGCGATGGTTCAGAGGTTGATACTGGGTTCGAGAACATCGCCGACCCTTCTACCCATCACTCTGGGCGGATGAGGGTGTGGTAGCCCATCCATAACCCTTGCCTCTCTTTATCTCATCACGACACCAGCGCCCATCCCCCTCGCGCTGGCGGTGTCACAACAACCACCGGCCCCACCGCCGCCCACGTCGCGCAGCACGCCGCAACCCCACTCATCACCGCTCTGCCTAGATTGACCGCTGCCCAGCGATCGACCAGATAGTGCGTCGTCTCCTCCCTCTCCAGCTTAGCCTCGACATCCGCGCTACCATATACTCGCTCACTGAACTCCGCTGCCTTACGCTCGAGCTTTTTGTTAATCGGCTCGAGGGCGAGTAGGGGCCATATAATGGTGTTGATGAGGAGGATGGTGGAGACGTCGTAGAGGCGTCGATTGGAGCTGAAGAAGACGGACGATTCTTGGAGCGGGTCAGCTGCATGCTGGGTGCAGGTGGAGGGACGACTACCTTGGAAGGCGAGCAAGCTGAAGATCCCGCTGCTCAGCACGGCGAGGGCGGGAGCAAGATACTTGTCGCTGGAGGACATTACTTTCCACTGGCGAGCTAGTAGCGGTGCAGGGGCTGCGAGCAGGGCGGGTGTGGCGGAGAAGGATTGGGAGAAGGTTTTGCCTGGACGGGAAGATCAGCCTTGATGGTGAGATGGAGGAATGGTGGTCAAGAGCGCAGAACCTGCGAGGAACGCGGCGCTTGTCACTCCGAGTACTTGGGCTGTCCGGATGGGCCATGCTTGGGAGCTGGGGTTGGCCATGCTGGCTTGGTGGCGGCTATAGGTCTTTCTTGGAGGACGACTGAAAGGAAAGAGGTATGGAGGATAGAAAAGATGGCCGTCTGTTATTTACCATTGTGAGGTCGCACAAGCTACCTACCCTTGCAGCGGTATATGCATGGCTGCATGTCGCTTGACGATGCTCTCTCGATCGCAGGACTGCGTATTCCGACCTCGTGGCATCGTGCAGAACTTCATTGCACTTTCGACCTTCAACACTTGTGAGAGTTTTGCAGTCTGTCAAACTTCGAGTCTTTTCCAATGCCTCGACCTCGTGTGGTCCAAGCAGTTTACGCGACGTCACCATGCAGGTGTCAAGCCGATTTGAGTGCAACGCTACTGCACGGAAGCTTCTCCCGCGTGTCCGGTTGCTGGGTGGCTGGCGCGAGCTCTACCGGTGTTTTGGCGTTCGCGTTGAAGAACAACAGACGACGTGGCAGGTCGAGACAGCGGTGTGCGTCGTCTACTGCATGAGCATGCATAACTACACATCGAATGGATGAAGTTGCCAGTCGTTAGATGCAGTGATAGTGTTATGTAGCAGCCAGTGAGAACAATGATGAAGCGGAGAAGAAGCCCATTCGTCGAGAATTGAGCAATTGCTAGCCGCTCAATTTGATGGTCTTGGGAGAGCATAAACACATTGATACAACCTGCCCGAAGACAGGCCTTCCTTGCTCGAACGTTCCGCTCGTTCTTCGATCCACATCGGAGATTTAACATGATGCTGTTTTGGTAGGGATCGCTGCGGAGGAATCAGCGTAGAAGACGCCTCCTGCTCGGCCCGTGCAACTGTTTCCCGCCATCTTCAACTCTCGAGATCTTTTGCTTCCACAGCCACAAGGACGCATGCCGACGCCCACGAGACGACTGTGCGACGATTACAACCACCTCTGAACGAAGCACACTTCATTCACTGCTTTGACGAGTTCGAGTACATGCGCGATTGGCATCCGGCGTTGGGGAGTTCTGTTTTTGCCGCTTGTTGTTCTTCTCGCGACTTCTTCGACAACATCACCAAAGACAACCGCGCCAGGCAGCAGAATTGATCCAACCAGCCTCGAATTGGACTGAAGATTGTTGCAACCCAATACTACACTCACAAGCGTACATATGCCTCCGCGACGTCGAAGGAGAAGAGCAGACAACATACATACCTCCCACGACCGACAACGGCATTGAAGCGACCTTACCAACACGAGCATACGCACAACTGAACACACACAATGGCGGATCCGCCGCCACCACCGCCCCCTCATGGGCAAAACCCGCGGCCCCCTGGAGCCATGCCGGATGGCAACTACGACATCTTCATCATCCCACCTCACTCAGCCGGCGCCGGATTTCTCTACCTACCTTCTCTGGCGGTTCAGCGGAATAGCTTCCTCGCTGGTGTTGCTGCAGCATTACTGGCAGTAGGACTGTACACACTGGTAATGCCTGCCGTGAAGCAGTGGACCTCAACCTTGATGGCTAGCGGAGGTGTTGGAATCCTGTTTCTGGTGTTGGGTGTAGGAGTGGCAGGCTGGGCGTGGGGCAGGACCCAGACGGAGAATCAAGGTGGACCGAGCAGTGCAGGCGGGAGTGCGGGAGGCGCAAATCACCAGCAGAAAGCGTACGAGCCTCCACCACAAGCGAATGGATGGGCACCGCCTCATCAGCCTAAGCCAGAACCACGACCTCCTCCGCCTCCCCCTCCTCCGCCTCCGCCTCCACCCCCGAAGCCAGAGCCGAAACCGAAGCCTTCAACTGCCAGCGGCTGGGAGAAAGCACGGGAAGAGACTCGCAAGCGCGAAGAGGCGCGCAAGAGGGAGGAAGCGACGAAGCACAAAGCAGAAGAGCTCCGCAAAGCGCGCGAAGAAGCAGAGCGAGCAGCGAAAGCCAAAGCCGAGAAGGAGAAATGGGAGCAGGCGCGGGCTCGAGAAAAGGAGCAGCGAGAACGCGAAGCTCGAGAACGCATCACACGAGAGAGGATGGCGCGAGAAAAGGAAGCCAGAGAGAAAGACACCCGCGAGCGTGAAGCGAGGGAGAAGGCCTCCACCGCGCCACCATCCAAGGCTCGCTCTTCACCCGTTAAACCTCCTGGTTACCGTAAACCCACCGCCAATTCAGTAGAGGGAGAAGAGTACTCCTACCGACCCTACGACTCCGCGCCCTCGCAAACCCGTCGTCGACCTATGCACAAATCCTCCGCCTCCTCCGTCTCCGGCATGAGCGAGACGTCCTTCGCACCTTCCGCCACCACCGCCCGCACCACTCCACCACCCTCCCACCGCAGCGGACCCTACACCACCAAAGACCCAGACAAAATCTTACTAAAAGCCGTCTACCTCTTCTCCTCCGCCTCCCCCACAACCCCGCTCGCCTCCCTCCTCGCCTCCACCGGCTCCGTCACGGACGGGCTGATATTAAACATCCGCACCGACGGCCTCTTCATCGACGACGATGTGCGTGGGGTCCCGCAGCGGGAATGGGACGTCAAGGCCTGGACGCTGAAGCTTGTAGAGGATGGAATGACGAAGGGGAAGGATGGGCACGGGATTCATGTTGTTAGGGCGACGGTAAGGGATGTTGAGGGGAAGAGGTTTGTGTTTGTGCTGCAGGAGACTGAGGCGTGGAAGGTTGCGGTGGGCTTGGCGAGGTTGAGGAAGGGGAGTCAGGTTAGGGCGCTTGGGATGAGTGGGATGAAGGAGAATGAGGTGAAGGGGTTGCTTGGGCAGCTGGGGTGGGTGTGAGTGTGGAATGTGCGTTAGGGTATGAGGAATGTGTTGGAGACCTAACATACAGCCACTGCATCCGCACCAACTGATTTGTGAACTGAATATGGCGACAGTGGCATCGACAGTACAAGACCATGCTACGGAGTCTGGAGCACTGCTAGGATGCGAGCAAAATTGGGCATAGCGATGGGCGTATTCTCGGGCTGCGGCTCGATGTTTTTATTATGGCGTGCTGTACATAACACACTGAACTCGAACAGAGACTTTTCAATCCCTCTTTCAATCCCTCTTTCCTTTCCAGCAATTCTGTTTTACCTCCGTAGCGTTTATGCTTGCGGGAGCTGCAATGTCAATGCTGCCGCTGCAGACGACTGGAGGAGATACCATCTCTCAGACCTCTTCCGCCTCGTTCTGTTCGCCCTGTCTGCCTTGCTCTCATGCCGACCGATCGACACTAGGGGTGAGTTCATTGGCCACGGCACCGGTCATCGCACTCGCGGGCTGGCCACCTCGTCCCGCCACCATCTGCTGCTGCTGAGGTACCCCGAGCTTCATGTTCTCGAGCTGCAGGTCCCTGATAAGATTATCCTACGTGGCGACTTTCTGCCTCAGATCCGGCCCGGCTAGCGACAGGCGCGTATGGCTTGTCTCCAGATCCTTGAGCTTCGAGGCGAGCAGATTGTTTTGTGCCTCCAGTTCTGCGGTGCCTGGAGTGGCGACAGGCGCGGTCAACATGTGACCCAGCTAGCGACAGGCGCGAATAATCCGTCTACACATGCTTGAGCTTCAGAGCGAGCAGATCGTTTTCTGATGTCAGTTCTGCAGTGCCTGCAGTGGCGCAGTCAGTATGTGTCTGTGTGCTCTGGGCAAACACACTGCCTTTTCGCTGGCCTGAGAAGCTGCCGGCGAGCAAGAAGCCTGCGGTACCGCCAAGGTGTTTCTCGTGCAGCCACTGCCTATGGATGGCCTGCAGCTTCCCACCTGATGTTTTGTCCAGGAGGTCTTCACGTAGATATCCTGCACTGGAGCCATTTCGCCTCTCCTGGTAGATGTTCATTTGCGCTGAATATAGGATGAAACGCAAAATAAACAGACTTGCAAAGGGCTGACAGTCATTGCCGCAGTAGAGGCTGGTCTTGGACTGTTTTCTGAACACTTCCTGTATGATCCAGACACGCTCGAAGTATGGCCTCTCGAGGAGATTCGGAATGGCTCTGCCGACCTGCAATAGCTCCGCGATATTCCGAGCAAAGACCCATCTCGTTGCTTTGTAGAAGAACCAGTAACCTGGCCAGCGCGACAAAGAGCTTCCCAGGTAATCGGACCGGCGTATCTGACCCAAGCACTGCATGGCGAACTTGCTGTCGTCGCAATGCTCACCGATGCAGGCCAGCACGTGTGCGGCATTGCCAAAGACGGTCCCCATCATTGCGACCTGATAATTCTTCTCGTCTAGATTCGCTTAGTTGATACATATCGCGTCGATCCAGATGTACTTGCTGCGTGCAAGATGGCGAGCTTGCCGTAGGACATATTCGCAACTCTGACGGACTTCTAGGAGACTACCATTAACCTTTATCGTGGCGAGCCGGTTTGGATTACCCCAGGTGTATGAGACAGCATGGTACTCCGGCAAGTTCAGTATAGGCTGTGTGGACAAGGTGCACTCAATGGTTGCGTTGTTCGTTTCAGCAGGGTGGATCGTAATCATGCGTAAGTAGCGCGCAGCATCAGGAAGAGACTGGTACTCGAACATCTGCCGCTCACAGACCTCCTGAAGTACGACATTCATTGTTCAAATGTTCATGCGTGCTGTTGGTGTAGCGGACCACGTATCGCACTACATAGGATAGACAGGGCTCTGTTGAAGATGGCGTCAACAGAAGAGGCACGCAAAACCTTGAACGGGACGTATTTGGGCGAATTGGTCCTCCAGTGCCGATGAAGGAATCAAAGTTCCATTTACTGGAGTGACACCAGTCCAAGACCGACTGCATAAGAATATGGAGTGAGTAAGGATTTCAGATACTATGCGCGATCGGCTCCTCGAGCTCCACGGTCTTCTGGGTGACTGACGGCAGTTTGTGTCTTATCCACTCATCACCCTTCAGGCGAGAAGGAGACCATTGTTGGTCTGCAGGGCACTGCTCTGCTTGTCATGCTGGAAAGTCTTGGGCTTTAGTTCACGATTGACCGGAAATATGTTCTGGAGCCTGACCGGTCGCAAGGAAGCTTTGCACAGCGATCGTCGACGGCTATGCCATCTTCTCACTGATCCAACGGTTGTTCAATCGAGGATACACACATTATTGGGTTGGAATGGAAGGCTGATGACAGGTGACAAGCCTCGCGGAAAAGATAGAGGCCGAATTCTGCCGCTGCCGCTGTGGGCCACCAGCTCTCACCGCCCGGCGGCAACTTACAACTTTCTCAAACATCGCTTCCCCTGTGGACCAGACTTGACACGGGATCGAGTCTCACAACTCACAACCGACCCGTGTTGACGGAGAAATAGCAGACATATGTGTGTATTGTATAGAGTAGAGGAGGCGTTCCCGCGATTAAGGTCGGGAGGGAGGTGTTTCTCTTCTACATATCTCTTTCATGCTTCCTCCATGTTCAATTCTTCGCTGTCCTTCCCTTTGAGTCGCTCGCTCAGCAGTCATTCGCTTCCGAACCACCAAGCCGTTTGAGACGACTCACTTCCCAACACAATGCCTTCCTCTTCCTCTTTCCGCGTAGCCCTTTTGACCAGCGGCTTCGTGGCTCACACAGCACTCGCATACACTCAAGTCAACGTCCCTACTCCCTTTATGAACAAGAACATCGACCCGATCGTCTTTCCAGGCTCGTACACCAGTCATCTCCATTCCTTCTACCGCTCCGATGCTGTGACTGCCTCGACATCGAGCAGCGATGAGCTGAGAAGCGGCTGTACTAACGCCGAAAACCCAAACGATCTGTCCACATACTGGACACCGGCGGTGCTCTACCAATCCGGCGATGGCTCCTGGCAGCCCGCGCCCGTGATGCGCTTCAGTGCATACTATGGACTGGGTGACACGCCGGCGGAAGTCCCATTCCCTGAGAACTTGATGATGGTTGCTGGCAACGCTACCGCTACCACTCCGGAGGAAATGCCCGCCGAGGCCAACAGCGAGTGGTTCTGCGAGGACGCAGACTTGTTCGACACATTTGCAGCAGCTCCTTTACTTCCCCAACTGCGTCAACACTGAGACACTGGAGACTGGTAAGCTCACTACCTTCAAGTCCGGTTTCCAATCTTTCTGACGAGCTCTGATCTAGCCTACAAAGCCGGCCGTCCAGGCGCCTATTACGAGTGCCCATCGGGCATGCAAGCTATGCCTCGACTCCGCTTCTCCATCCGCTACGATCTCCGCGAGGTCCTCCCTTCTGGCTGGTCCGGCACCGCGCCCGTCATGCTCGCTTCCGGCAACGCGTTCTGCAGCCACGGAGACTTCATCCACGGCTGGACCGATGAGGGTGGAATCAACCTCGTTGCTGCAATGGCGAGCAAGGACGAGTACCTGTCTGTCAACGGTGCGCTGGGCTATGACGGCGATGTCATGGACTGTGTGGCTGTTGATGCGGACCCGGAGAATGGCACGAGCGACTACGCGGATAGCGTTGAGATGAAGAGTAAGCGGTCTATTCCTGCTTTCGGCTGGTCGTCGAAGAGCAGATTTGCGAGGAGTGTAAGAAGGATGTAAATTGAACTGTACATAACACATATCAGCTAACATGACCGCCTCAATATCATTGACCGACCACGTTGATTATGAAAGTCTCTTAGTCGAATCGACCGCCTCTATCCATCTGCGCAAAGTTGTGCTATACCTATCTCTACCATTGAGAGCAAACGCTACGCTGACAACAGATTGCTTGTCCTTGCTCCAGAAAGGTCTGAGAAGGTCGACTTTTGAACGATCACCTCTTCAGCATAACATAATACGAACGACCGCAAGACGTGCATTGTATCTTGTGCCTCTTTTAGTCTTTCGTATGCAGTCCGTCCCTTTTCTCGAATATGGCTGCATCATTGTGGAGCGGGAATACTGGTAGCTGTTCTGTAGACTGCAGATATACTATCAAGCAGACATAAGGCTTGGACCTAGGTTGAAATTCCTTCTTGACAGTAATGCGCCGGTTCGATTTTGCCGAGGAGACTTCATGCACGCAATCTGCGCTTTGATTCAGAGAAACAGGACATCTCGTAGGACTTGTACAGGACTTCTCGCAAATCAGCTGTTCTAAGGTGCATTGGACGTGTCAAAAATCTACATGAGCGCGATCGGGCTCAATTGTGAGAGTGGTCTGCAGTCAGGACCTTGGATCTCTTTGCTATGAATTTACGTCTTCAGAATCGAGTAACCATCTTTTGGACCCGCTCTTTCTTCACTACCTCAGACACACACCGTGAAGCTTTCTGATCGGTTTGCAAGAGTGCCAAGCCATACAGCAATCTCTTTGCCGATCAAGTCCGGATTGTCTTCTTGAAGATAATGGATTCCTGGTCCAATCCCTACGCTGTGGGTGTTTTTCAAGGTGCTCGCGTACCATGCAGCCTTGCTCTCTGAAATTAGACCTCCAGGGGTTGCCCAGAACATCAGCTTTGGCATGTTGGTGCGTAACAACCATTCATGAGCGGCCGAAATCACGATGGAAACGTCTGGTGGCGAACCTTCAACCGGGTACTCGTTGGGCCAACGCCAAAGAGGTTCGCGCGAGCTGGGATCCTTGAAAGGTGCTCGGTAATGATCCATAATAGCTGCACTTAAAGGTCGGACGACGCAGCTCGGTAAGAACTCTTCGATGAAGGTGTTTTGTTCAATGAGGAGCTGTCTACCTATTACCGGGTCGCGAAAAGCCTGAAAGGTAGCTCTGGCGGTTTCTGGAAAATCTTCCCACCTCAGAATAGGGTAGACGAATTCCATCAAGACCAGTCCAGACACTCGATGTTCATGGCGCCGAGCCCAGTCTAGGCCCAGCGCGGAACCCCAGTCGTGGAGCACGAGTATGATTTTGCCGTTTGGCACAACAGTCTGGAGGAACGAGCTCAAGTACTTCTCGTGGTCGACAAATCGGTACTGTATAGCCGTGGGTTTCAGCGAGCGTCCCATTCCAATCAAGTCCGGTGCAATGCATCGAGCTTTGTCAGACACGTGTGGGATGATGTTGCGCCACAGATACGACGAAGTAGGGTTGCCATGGAGGAACACGATGGTTTCTTCTAGCTGCTTGGCAGTCCCAGTGCTGATGTAGGCCATCCTCGAATCCAGAACGTCCACTTCGTACATTGGGATGTTCAGTTCGAACGGTATCTCCATGTCCGCCATCTCGAGTGTAGTGGAGGGCTAGAGAGAACTTAGATGTGATTCAATCGTACAGAAGATTGCGGCGTGAGACAACGTCGGATTGCATACCGATAATTATGACTATAGAAATTAGAACAAGCTTGTCTATATATAGCTAGAGCTTGATCAAAAGTTGGGGTATTTAGTAGTCGGCAATTGGTCCACGACGCTAGTGGAGTCATCGCTACGGCCGGATGCTGATGGAATTGACCGGGTCCAGATAGGCGCGTTGCACCAGTAGACCTCGGAGCGGAGATCTGACGATCCTTTAGGGCGGCATCCAACAATGATTAGTGATGAGCCACACTAGGAGATCGCCCTGTGTTCCGTAGTGCGGAGCACACTAATATATCCTTGTCTAGCCCACCGATACGGATGTAAGTCCCACAGTCCGGGAGAATAGGGACTGTTGATGGGTCTTGTCTCTACAGTATAGCGTTCGTTGGGAATATTCAGACTTCGTTGATCACAAATCAAGGAAGCCGAGGGTATTCGGAGCCACGCTGACTGCTCAGCATTGACGATCGCATTTACCAATCCGAGTACGGAGACACACGGACGAAAACCTTACGCACGAAACGATTGCCGACATTTAATGATTATCAAAAGTCCGGCATCAACCGCTCGGCATGCACGCTGCCCGTCTCGAACTAGAATAAAGGCACCGCAAAGCCCGTACAAAATATCTCTAGCGAGTTTGATTTGAGAAATGTCGACTACATCAGGCCCCGTTCTCGCGATGTCACAGATTCTCGGCGCTGCAATGGTATTGATCCAAACAAGTACGAACTCCAAACGGCGGATATCTACTTTTGAATGGGACTGATGTTGTAGTCGTCCTTGCTTGCGCCACTACGATCTGTGCACCGTTTCGTGGGCACAACACTCCTTCGACCTTTAAGAAGCATTTGTTGATGTCATCGATGCGTCGGATGTTTTCAGGCTTGTCTATGGAGCAGATACAGTAAGTGAGCTCAAGCGCGTTAGCTACGAGTTTGTGGATACTGCATATTCTGATGAACCCTCTCCGAACAAGATTCTTTTTTGGCGGTTCAACCGAGGCGAATTACCTGGCTTGGTCGAAGAAGCAGCGCCTCCCGCCAGAGGCAGTGTCCATCAACAATGGAGCTACTAAAGCTTTCTGGATTGGTGATAGCAACGCCGAAGTGGTGATCGTTTACTTCCATGGTAAGTGCATCCCTGCCTCATTCTCGAGCTGTTATTGACTTGTTGAAGGCGGCGCCTTTGTTATGCCGGGATCGCCAGGCCATCTAAATTTCACGTCGTCCATTTCGTCGCTGGCGAAGCAGCATGGCAAAACTGTTGGCATTCTCTTTTTGGCGCATGGTTTGATGCCGAAGTCGATATATCCCTCGCAATTACGCCAAGCAGTGGACCTGCTCCGATATGTTGTGACGGACCTTGGCAAGGCTCCATCGCAGGTCATACTCGAAAGTGATTCCGCCGGTGGCACGTTGATCTTGGGAGTTCTCGGACATTTATCACACCCCCATCCCGAGTTAGAACCTTTGCCTCTTTCTGGACCGCTGAAAGGTGTAGTGATGTCGTCACCTTGGACAAATCTGTACTGTACTGGCACCAATTACGAGCAGAAAAAGATGCAAGATCCAGTACCGCCCTCAATCATACGGCTTTGGGCAGAAAGTTGGCTCGGCAATGCAACGGAAGACTACTACAACTACCCCGCTAAAGCGCCCGCAAGCTGGTGGCAGGGCTTGATGGTTAGAGAAGTGTTGATTGTCGCTGGGGGCGATGAGATGATGCTCGACGATATCCAAAACCTCGGACACCTTTTGAAGGTACCCCTACCCAACAACTTGTGTTCCTTAATGTCACTTTACTAATCCGCTCGATGCAAGTCTGTCCACCCAAAGACCACACTTTTCGTTGAACCACACGGCTTTCATGCACAGCCTAGCATTTCGGGAGACATCGGTCTAGGCGGTGGGGAGCAGTCCGAGGTTATCCGGAATTGGATATTAGAGAGATTGTAGACGTAGACGTAGTCGCTAATCCACTTGTACCAAAATCGTTATGCTGCTTATTCTTCGATGTACACACGATCTACTATTACCCCCTATTACGAGTATAGTTATTATTAGCGGTAATTTTGCTACCGCTAAAGCTAGAGTTACTACAAAATTTCATTTAGCTAAATTAAGTATATAAGATACGAAAGCCCTTATATATATATCCTATAGCTTCTAGCGCTAGTATAATATTCGAATAGTAATATAGGCTAGCTATAGCTATAGGAGACGTATAACCTTATAATTAACTAAATCTATCGGTATTAGCGCTAATAATTATTATATAGCTAAAATACCTCTTTAAATCGGCCCTCCTACTCTTAATATTTAGTATCTATATATATAATCGTTCTTACGTAGGAAGTATATACTAGTAATAGCGGTTTTATTATTCGTACTAAGTATTATATATAAAGTATACTAATAAATAGCTTATATAACGATACTAAAGCTTACTAGCTAATATTCTTTTAAGATTATAGCTATACTAAGTTAACTTAAATATAAAGAAGTAATTCCTTAGCTATTATTACTACTTCTTACTATTTAGAGACTTCTTATATTAAATAGAGTCTTTTATAGTCTAGAAAATTAGTTTTAATAGTATATTATACTAGTACTAGGATAAATAGAATACTAAGTAGTTAATAAGATTAATAAACCTAAGGAGTAAGTATAGAGGCTTTAACGCCTTTAAAATATTTTATAGTCTAGTAAGATAAATACTATAGTATTAGAATAAACCGACTCTAAAGCCTTATTATAGCCTTATTACTTACCTATTTCTCTTATTTTACTTATATTAACTCTTTTTTCTTACTATAGGAATATATCTAGTTACTATAAACGTAAAACCGTATTAGATATCCCTATAGATTACTATATAAACCTCTTTATATACTTTAACCTTACTAACTTATAAATAGTATATATAAGCTTAGGTAAAGCTTAAAGTATAGCTTAGTAGGACGTAGGTATATAGAGGACGGCTCTATATATAGCCTATATTATATACTATTAAGAGTTAGTAGTTTAAAGAGTTAGTAAGAGTAAGCCTAAGGTACCTACTAAGATAGCTATCTTATTTTTATAAGATAGTGTTATAATCCTATAAGTAGTATTACGTAAGTGCTTCTTTAAAGAGTAGGTAGTAGTAAGTATTTAGGTAAGATAACTTAAATATACTATAAATAGTTATAGACCTTTTAGTAAGATTGTAATATAAGTTAAATATAAGTATATTGAAGACATCCTTAGTTCCTATATACCTAAGTAATTATAAGTTACTTTGTAGTGCTTTCCTACTCTGTTCTACAAAGTAAGTACAAAGTATAGAGTAAGTTAGTTACTCTATTATCTTAGCTAAAGCTATAAGATAGAGTAGTCCTTATTCTACCCTAAACTCGCGTATCCTATATTATACTTATAACACTATCCCCCTTCTAGCCTAGCTCGTCCTAAGCTATATAGCTATGTTTCCCTTATCTCGTTATTTGTTATTCGTATATCTTTATACGATATTAAAAGAGTTAAAACCTTCTAGTACCGTTCGTTAAAAACACTTAGCTAAATTTATTACCTCTAAGGAAGAAGTAATAGTCTAAAAATATAGCACCTATATACGTTATTACTAGGTATATCGGGTTCATTTACGCTCTAGCAAATATAGTAAGTATCTAAGTCGCAACTAAAGGTATAATATCTAGATTACTTAGTTAGAGTTTTTACGTCTTTACTCTAAGAAAGAAAAGCTTAATTAGGGAATAAAGGACGCTTAATTAACGTAAGATTCCTTATTCCTAGAACTAGAAAAGTTGTAGATAGCGCTACGTACTACTCGAGCCTATAAGGAACGTTTGTAATAATAGCGCGATCTATTAGACTATTACGCTATAGAAGCAATTACCGTCGAAGACCGTAGTATCTAGGAATAGGAGGCTAAGGAGGTAGCTACTAATTCCCTATTATTTAAGGGTCCTTTAGAAGGCCTTGCCCTAAACCTAGATCCTTATATATAGAGCGCGCTAGAAGGATATCTAGATTCTTTCTAGGATTTTCCCCTAGTTCTAGAGACTACTAAATCCCTACCTAAAATTACAACTAGTCCTAGCTAAGTACCCCTATACGTAATTAACAAGCTAGTATATACTGTCCTATCCCCTAGTATACTCCTTAAGTGCTTACTAATAGTTCGTTAGGTTTTTCTTAGGTTCCTAAGTGTTATTAGAGTCTAGGTATCCCTTCTACTTAACGAGGTATTTTCCGTTAAGTTTGTTAAGGATCTTCTTAACCTTAAAGGTGTCGTTCTCTTATAGCTTAAAGTAGAACGTTGTTTATAGCGGAATCTCTAAGTCCGCTAGTTCTAGTATAGATATATAGAATACTAGATATACCCTTATATCCTTAGGTAGATCGAGTTAGTAGTTATTTAGTCCTTTAATATTACTAATTAAAAATAGTCTAACCTTTATATAATCTAATTTATTTACTTTTCTCCTAGTCTTTAAATTTTTTATAAGAAGGAAGACCCTATCCCCCTCCTTAAGCTAAGGTACCGTTTTTAAATCCTTATACCTTGTCCTAGTAAGGCGTTCTTACTAGTACTATATTCCGGCCCTTACCTCTTCGTAGATTTTCTTAAACTACGTTATATCCGTAATAGCGCGGTCTACTTCTAGCCCTAGTTATAGCGTTATAAATAGGTTTAGGTCCTTTCTAAAGTTTCTAAAGAATAGAGATCTCTTAGTTATTTCTAATACATTATTATTAAGTGTAATCTAGGCTAGTAGTAAGAGAGCTACCTAGTTATTCTATATATAGTTAACGTAGTGTTATAGATATCCTTCTAGTATCTAGTTTAATCGTTTAGTTTATCTATTCGTTTATAGGTAGAAAGCTATTAAAAGCTTATACTTTATACCTATAGCTAATACTAGAGTCTTCTAGTATTTTAACGTAAAGGGCTTATCTCTATCTATAATAAATGTCGTAGGAACGCCGTAGTACTAAACGAGCCTATTAAGTACTAGGCAACCTAATTACTTAGCGTTAATAGTTTCGTTACATAGTATAAAGTATAAGTACTTCGTTAGTCTATTAACTATTATAAGTATAGAATCGTACTTATTTCCTATTACTAGATCCTTTAACTTTAGGAGTTTAATAATAAAGTCTATTATTACTTTATCTTATAGTTAGTATAGCGGTTCTCTAAACTAGAGATTACCGTACTATATATATCGTAATACCTTATTCTTATTATAGCTTTCGCATTTCTTAATATAAGTAGAAACCTTCTTCCTTATATCTAAGAAAACGAAGTTTCTCTTAATATATTCTATAGTTCGTATAATCCTAGGATGTCCTAGAGCTAGTCTATTATAGTAGTCCTATATATACTCTTGTTTCTTATCTTAAGGAACCTTAAGTTTCCTATACTATATTAGGAACTCTTTGTTATCGTCTCGTAGTACTTATATAACTACGTTAAATTCTTACGGGTTCGTACTAAGTAATCTATCCTAATTAACTTTTAGTATATAGTGTTATTATAGCTTATATCCTTCTATATAGTTGCTTTGTCTACTAAGTACGTTAGCGCGCCTATTCTCTTTTCTAGGAGTATATACAATTTCGAATTTATATTCTCTAAGTAGCTCTAACTATCGTACTTA